>JANBQQ010000205.1:1894-27015 GCA_027577275.1 Coemansia sp. RSA 988 | reverse complement strand
ATCGTTAAAGACCACAAATGTTATTCTGGTTACTCTATTCTGGCATGTCAACATCCATCAACGTACGCACGAGTATAAACATGCTTCCCTCGTGTGGACTGTTGTTCTGGTACTCGCTACTGAAATGATATTCATCTTCTAGCATGTCAACATCTGGCAATGCGTACATGGTTTATATACACGCAAAAAGAAGTAATTGACCAGCAAGAACATCATAACAAAGTCAGCAATGTGCTTTTATTTTAAAAATGTTAGAAATCTTCTCCTCAGGAAAAAAGAAACAAAGCTTTAGCAACAAAAACACGACGCTTAGCACATAATTTTTTACTGCTGCTGCGACGGCTGCTGCTGCTGCTGCTGTGGGCGGCCGCGACCAAATCCACCACGGAACTCGGGGCGGAATCCCTCCGAAGCACCCTCCTTCCTGCTGTCATCGCGGCGGCGGTAGCCCTCGTTATCACGACGGAATCCACCCTCACGCTCTACAATACATAAAAAGAACAAGACAGAATTTAGAGTCAAATATGAACAAAACAAAGCTTTTAGCCAACCGGCAAAGCTGTGAAAGATGTCATAGGATGCTGCACAAACAAACAAACACATATAGGAATCATTTAATACTTACCAGGACGGCCACCGAAACGGGGAACATCACGAACAACCTTCTTGTAGGCAGAAGGTACAACGTCCTGAGGAAGGTTCAGATACTCGCGAAGATAGGCAATTCCCTCGTCGGTGATCTGGTAGTAGAAATACTGCCACGAGAACTGAGTGGTAACGTAGCCGCGGGAGTCCAGCGACTGCATAGCCTTGATCACCTGAAGATTAGGCACATTGACTTCAGAGTGGCGAGGCGCATCAAAGTCCTTCTTGGCTACAAGGACGCCGTCCTTGAAAAGTGCCCTGTAGATCAGCTTCCTGTTGGGAGTAGGGATATACATTGTGACCTACAACGCTTCTCCAGAAGAAGCAACCATAAATACACATGCGACGCAAAAGATTAGTTTACCGTGCTCGCTTGTGGTGTGTAGAAAATACAAGCGATAGTGGCAATTCCATGTAACTGGGCATCAGTCTATTCTTGTGGTAGGAATAAAAACCACTGCGATGGAAGGAATGGAGATGGATCTTAATCTTTGCAGAGGGGCTTTATGTTGAATTCAGAGCGGTCGTCTAGATTGGGTGCTGTGACAGTGTACCAGGGTGCTCTTTCGCATTGTCCTTGTACTCTCTTCTGTTGGAGCTAGCACTGTGAATGGAGAGGCATTCTAAAACACAGGTGTATATGGCCAGTGTTACAAATTCAGTATCACAGTGCCATTCTGAAAAAAAAAAAACGCCAACTTGTGCGAATCGTTCAATTTCACGATTCCTCCCGAGGGAGCTAGCACCAAGCAAACCATCTCCTCATTTTTCGTGCATCCATTGTAGAGTAATGAGCTAATAGCATCCATTATAAATCGACGCTGACAATCTACGTGCGGCCGTTCCCTCTAAGCTCCTCCTCTCCATCGCATCCATTGTTGGTGTTGGATTCGCTCTATATTTCCGCTGCCCCTTTTTTTCAGAAGCTCCCCCGATGCATGGCAACAGCAGCCAAAAAAAAATAATCCATACTGTACGCACCTATATTCGAGTGCCGAGCGATAAGAAAGGAGTATCAAGTCTGTCGACTTCCAGCAGCACATGCGTTTTGTCTAGCTTGCTTGCATTTGCACAAACACAGACATATTTATTTCGGCCACGGCTCGGCTCGGTTTGGCTCGACCAACGATGGGCAAGCACCCAGCCACAGTTTGCTCATAGTGGCCCATTTTCAACAGACAATCGAGCGCCTGTGACCAAGACGGCTCTTCGGACCGCATCGACGAGTATGGCGCAAAAATGCACAACAGACAAAAGAAGAAAAGAGGTGTTCGGGATAATTGTGCGGTAGAAAGCCAGTTGTGTACTTCCAACAAAATGAAAGACAGCAAATTAGCATACTATATCCTTGTCCAGGCGGCTGAGGTATTACAGTTTACTCCAACTGAGCCACACACATGTATGTAACAAGTCCGGCATCTTCCGAAGTGCTATTTTCCTTTAGGTTCGGCAAATACAAAAGCCGCATAAAACGGAAAACAAGGTGCTCAAGTAAGGTCAGGCTGGAAATGTTATAAGGCTTAGCTAAAGTCATCCTACGCTAAGCGGGGAATATTTTTGATGTTGCAATTTGGTAGTCAATATTGCTTGGTAGTTTCAAGTTGATGCAAGCCATCGAACTCGCAGATTGAGAGAATTGGAAAATATTTTGCGAGGATGTACGGCATCACTAAATGGGAGTAATTTTGCGGGCTCTTTTCCTTGTGTGTTCCTGGACAAGCTGAGACATTGTTGTTGCATTGGCAGCCCTTTGTTTGTTCGTTTTGATAGAATACGCTATGGTGTTGCAACAAACAAGGAATGAAAAGGTGCAATAAATGATCCTCTATACCCTTGGCAGGGGGATGGCGGCCGGGCGTAGAGAGTCAACAAATGGAAGAAGCATTGGGAAACAAAAGCGGTCTCTGGTCACTAGACATATTCCTGGCCGTCTAAGCGGCCTTCTTTTCACTCCACATCAAATATATTCTATACGCTATCATCTTTTTTGCGTCAATATAGCATTTCTACATAGCATTTTCTATTTCTTTTCGTTACCACATATCGTGTCTGTTTTTTATTTGAGTTTATCCTATTGCCTTTTGATTACTTGATCATCGTTCCAATTTTATTCTCACTATCAATATGTACTATGATTTTACTCCTCAAGAAGAGGAGCGGCTACAGATGGCCGAATTTTTTGGAATCACTGTCGAACCAGTCGGATATGGCGACCTAACAATTCTAGTACTATACACGCTGGTGTTAGCAATAGGTCTTGCAGCGATAGTGTACATGTGGGCAAACAGACACTATGCCCCTCTAAAAGCCAAAAATATTCCGCTTATGACTGGTATCTACCTTCACAGCGTGTTTTTCTTTCTTGGGGACCTGACACTTTGCGGATTAGTCCATGTACGCGGTCCCTTTTTCGGAAACTGTGTGTTAATGCTTATTTGGTTTAGATCAATGTTTGGAAACTTTGCGCTAGGGTCGCTATTGGCCATTCGGTCATACAAGCTGTATCGTGTCTTTTGTAAGAACAAGCCAATGCACGGTCGTCGGCGCTTTATCCCGTATTTGCTGTTCTTTATGCTGGTATTTATTGTTGGCATGGTTTCGTCGTTGCTTCCTCGCGAGTTTACTGTTGCCTATCTTGAAGGGGTCGAGTTCTGCATTGTAAACCAGGATCTTGTCACCACCTACTGCGCTATTCTCTGGTGCATTTGGGCAGTTTATATGGTTATGATATGGCTGCTGCGCAACATCCGCAGCTCATTCAACGAGTTTAGAGAAATGGCAATTTCTCTACTTTTGCTTATCACCTGCACGGTTTTCAATCAAGTGATTCTCTATCGTTTTCCGCGTCTTCCTACCAGTCTGGGCTGGCGTCTGGCACTTGTCACTGTTGACCAGATTACAGCAAATTACATCTGGTGGCTTATCATGTTTAAGCCAATCTTCAACTGCATCTTCAGACACGACAGTTACTTGGTGGAGTGGAAGAAAAAGCTGACAACAGATGGATTGCGTTCGCAGTACGGGATGAGCGGAGCTGATGGAGATATGTCTATGAACTCGAGCACGCTTGCATATAGCCAGGCAGACACAAGTAAAAGCATCAAAGTCGATCCAAGCTATACCGAATCGACTCGATTTGCAATCAACCAGCTTACGACTTTTACTGGATCTTGTCAGCAAGATATGTCGATGGCAGAAACAGCATGGGAAAAATCTGAACAGAATCAACCAAGCCCGCAAACTGATATGGATCCATTCAGCACAAGTGATATGGGTGCGCAGCGTTTTATACGTAGAAACAGCGAGCCGTACACATCTGCCAGTAGCATGGAGGATGACGTTGTAGATATTGCCTTGCCTTGCGAGGGACTCACAAGGTATAACATGTCAGGTCAACAGCGTGTACAGCCTCACTGCAATCCAAATAGCACTGTACATGGTGCTGAAAACAATATGCAATGCATTCTCGAAATTGACAGATTGCAATTGGATAGGCAGGGAATACTTGGCACTATCTACGGGCGCGGTTCACTTGATTGCTATATCAAGCGCACTAGACCTTATCTGACTGAAAGACACAAATGGCAACACTCGGAGACCAATCTTTCGCAAATGTCTGGTAGTTGTAGCGGCGAGAGGCGGTTGCTGTAGCAAGACATATGCCTTTTCTTATTATCTAAATATTGCCTCTTTTTTTTTACTTGCAGAATTATTAGCTTTAAAAAAAAAAAGTTATTTCCGAGGGGATTTTGTATCACGGATTTGCGTCAGTTTGTGCATAGGTGTAGGCGTCGTTGGCAGACAGGATAACCAAACAAACACAATGTTCTTTAACGATTTCACATCTGCCTAAATTTTTTTTTTTGGGAGAATACGGGCAACTTAAAGGTAGGTTGCATATGTTGTATTATATTGTTACATCATTGTTGGGAACATATGCTCTATGTGTCTATTCAAAACTACTACTAATATGTTGCAAAGGGAGACTCGTAACAAATATCTTGATCCTTACTTCTTGCTTACTGGCGCAAACCGTGACTGCTAAGCGCACACGCCAATTACTCACAAATTGTCTCTCTTCTAATGCAACACTACTTGCTGCCAAAAAAATCCCTTGACTGACGCAAACATAAATTTCTTGATACACTAATAGTTTGCTTAATAAAAGTATACGACATTGATTCATTTGAAGATCTCATAAGAAATAAAGAGCTAGTTTACATCCTTCACTATCTCGCTGTAAGGGTTCAGCGCATACTCTGTCCACGAGCCATCATAAAGTGTAAGGTTAGACTGGCTAACACCAGAGTTAAGCAATGCAAAGTACAGCACAGATGCAGTCACACCGCTCCCGCATGATGTGATTATCGGACGGTTAAGGTCTACCCCTGCACGTGTAAATATATGGCGGATATCTTCAGGAGATTTCAGTGTCTGCACTTGCGGATTTTCGGGATCAGCAGCCTCAGTAATTTCAGTAAATGGCACATTGAAAGCGTGAGGCATATGACCCGATGAAAGTCCTGGACGGAATTCTGGCGCTGCTCCAGTAAATCTGTTGTGAGGGCGAGCGTCGACAATCTGCATCCCTTGCTTACCAGAGCTTGCCTTCAGCTGTCCAATGTTTTTCACAACCTCTGTATAGCTGCAAACTAGGTTACTGATAGGATGTGCAGTGTACTTTTCCTTGTTTGGGGCAACTATTGGTTCGCCTTTCTCGGTCGAGTATTTCTGCACTACCCATGCAGGTAGTCCGCCATTCAGGACCGAGATCTTACCATGCCCCATGGCATGGAATGTCCAGAAAACACGGCACGCTGGTCCAACGCCTGCTGTATCATATACCACAATATGATCGTCGTTGGAAATGCCAAACTTATCCATACTAGAGCCAAAGAACTCGGGCTGCGGAAGCATGTGCGGCAGATCTGCCTTAGACAAGTCCTTGATCTCGTCAATGTCGAAGAACTGCGCCCCAGGCACATGAGCACTCAAAAACTCGCTTTTCACATTTCGCTTTTGAAACGGGAGATACCACGAACAGTCAAGAACCTTGACGTTACGAATATTGCTGTGAAGCCATGGCGCTGATACAAGCTTCTTAATAGAGTTTGACATTGCAAAGTTAGAGTAGGCTCAAAATAAATGTTTCTTTGATAGGGACGCCAGTGGGGCAACGTAATGTGATAGAGCGTGTTAGAATACAATTCAAGTAACTAAATAATAAAACACAAAGTAGAAGCGTTGGCAGATTATTATTTTGGCGGGGGGTTGGTATTGCGGGTTTGTGCAATTCGAAGAGTGCATTTTCATTGTGGGTGGAGGCGTTGTTTGCACATGGTCGAAGGGGTTTCTTGGTGGTGTGGATTGCGTTGGCGTTGGCAGTGGTATAGGGGAAACCGGCAGAGAAACATTGCGTGTTAGTATCAGTTATACATTAGTAGATAAATACATCCACGGCACATACATTTAATTCACAAGTTTTTGCGCTTCAGCGGCACAACATAAGAGACTTGCTTCGAAAGTATCGTGTTCTGCCAATACGCAGAACAATTTCAGTATTCTATAAAAAACAGTATTGCCTGCCAAGTAAAATAAATGGTAGCCAACCCACAGGCGTTGATGTTCCAAGGGCTTCTACTACCAGTGCTGTTGACTGTCACTGCTACCCATATCACAGGACAGGGACAATTGTTATCAGCTACCTCATACACCATTGCCTGGAGTGGACAATCAATGGAAACCACACTGCCAACGACATTCCCACCCATGCACAAACACCGCCCTACCCGAATGACGCAGGCCTACAATACCAAATCATGTGGAAATAACCAACCGCCAAAGCTAATAATTCTTAATAGTACAGTATTTGCATATTTAAAATCTTGTTCCAGCTTTTCCAGGACCTCCAACATCCTCGGCTATGTATGCCATCTTATGAGGATCTTTATAATGTGTCATTGCTAGGACTAGCGATCTCATACGTTTCTCTGGTTGAGAGGCGAAAAACACCTGGTTACTGATAATCACACCATCAAAACCAATCTCCATCATCATTGCTACATCGGTTGGCATCATTATTCCGCCATCTGCAAAGAATGGAAGTGGCAGACGCTTATGTTTTATTAGCTCTTCAAGCGTAGAAAGAAGGTGCTTGTGATCTTTTAAGTAATCTTCTTTTTTCGTCTGTGATGCCACTCTCATTTCGTCTAATTTAGTGTATATTTCTGAGTATATCCTTGCTGCCGATTGAATGATGGGTGTATCTTCTGTGGCAGTGGCTTTAGACGCTGGTCCTAAACAAGTAGTGAGTATGGATGCGCCCTCAGATACCCGTTGTAGAACTTCAGTCAAGTCTTTGACACAGCAAAGAAAAGGCAAGGTATACTTTGGTTTAGACTCAACAGAATATTCGGAGGATTTTCCTATGGTGTGATTTTCATCAATGGCAATGACTCCACACGCTTGTGCAACCTTGGCCTCCATAGCATGACCAAATCTAACACGGGAAATAATAGGAAGATGAACAAGATTCATAACATCGCGAAGAACTCCGGGGTCAGCGGCTCGACCATACCCACCAATGACCGTTTTCGCCAAATCCCTAAGTCTGGTATGTATCACAATTAGGGCACTAGCACCATACCTCTCAGCAATCTGGGCTTGTTGTGGAGTAGCCACAACTACTATAATGCGATTCTTTAATTGTCCGACTATAGATTTTTTGGTTGGACTGAGCTCAGGTATTTTTAACTCTGGTTTGTTCATAGCCATCTTTGAGTGCTCTGCTTTAGTATATGGTATGTGTGCTCCCTTATAAAATAGCTGTTTCAATATGTCGAGATATGCCGAAAATAGTTAATAGTGTAAATAAAAAGGCTAACGCACGTAGTTAAACAGAAAAGATGAGAGATCTAGGTGTCGCTACTTGCCAACAAAGGGCTTTTAAGCAAAAAAAAAGAAGCAAGTGGGTGGTTTAGACTTTTGAAGCCAGAAAATCGCTTAAAAAAAGTCATCTTATTAGACCAGTGCTGTTTTCGCTTAACCATAAAATGATTTATTGCCCTTAACGTCAAAGACCTGTTGGTTCTGATGCCTTTCTTTCGCTTTTATTTGCTTAACCCGCGTTTGCTTTGTGGCAAAATACCTTTGGAGAGCAAATCAAACCGGCATGTCAAAAAAACCCCCTGCTGGGATGCGCCGTTATTATTTTATTTATTTGCATGAAGTACTACCAAACAGTACTAATAACAGGCGCGCAAGCTAATTCAAATTTAAGAGTAAGCATGACTAGGATCTGCGCCTGCATAGCCATTTTCCTCTGCAATGTAAGATATCATTTCGGGATTTTTATAGTGAGCCATAGCCATTACAATTGCTCTTACGCGCGTTTCTGGGTTTGAACCAAAAAACAATTGATTGCTCGTGATTACACCATCATATCCGACCTCCATCATCATAGCGGCGTCGATGGGGAACATTATACCCCCTTCAGCAAAAAATGGAACGGTAAACCGCCCTAGGCGTATTGTATCTTTAAGCAAGGAAATTGGTATTCCGGACTTGTTTGCATAGTCTTGCTGGAGTTGATCGCTTAGCAAAGACATTGCTGTTATTTCGTTACGTATATTAATAAAAACTGTGACAGTCTTAGCAATATTTGGCCTCTCATAAGCAAATGTTCCGAGAGGTTCCGCATTTTCTCTAGCCCCCTTTTTTGCACCCTTTGTTAACCCAGTACGTAGCATTGTTGCACCTTTACAAATATTCAGCAACCCCTCCTCCAAATCCATTGCGTCAGCAATGACTGGGACATTAAACGATTTGTATGGTAAGGATCTGAGGACACCAATACCAAGTGTAAAATTTTCGTCTACAGCAGCGACTCCACAAGACTCCATAGCCCTAGCTTCTGGAATATGTCCAAAACGGACACGTCCAATCACAGGAAGCATAACACTACTCATAATTGTTCTAACAATACTGGGGTCAGCGCAGCGAAGAGACTGGTCTCTTGACTGAAATGTTGAAGGATGGCCATTTATAACTATAACCGCGCGGGCACCATAGCGCTCAGCAATATGAGCTTGATTGCTATTAGATACAACTACTATAAGGCCGCCTAGAAGGAGTGTACCAATGGACTTTTTAACTTTATCGCGCTGCTCCTCGGTTTTTGTTTCTGGCTCGTTAATTGCCATAATTTAAACAAAGTTAACCAGAATGCGTGCTTTGACACAGTGTAATTGTTTAAAGTAGTGGTTAAGGTTGGGTTGAAAATGAAAGTAAGAAATAGCAAAATTCAAAAGAAAAAAATGGTAAATAGTTTGTAAGCAATAAAATAGCAAAAAAAGATGCTTCAGATTGGCTTCTATTGACTGGTGCTGCTGCTTTAATCAAAAAGCGAGATCTTTTCCTTTTAGTTTAGTTTTTGTTAGTTATAGGCCTTCCTTTATACCTTTCAAGGACACTATTGCTCTGGCTCTAAAAAAGAGATCGCGTGCTGTCCATAAATAAATGAGAAATGCGCGCTGTCTTATTTTATGTTGGTGACTTTATGCACCCCTAAATTAAAAAAGTACGTCGCATTTGTAAGACATCCAAAGTATCAAAATGTAATGTTGAAATATTGCATTAGAGGTAGCACAAAGAATTATTGAGTAAAAGTTAGCTTATGCCAAGAAGTTGCTCCGAATTGGGAATCTATGTATTATATATGGTTGTTGACAGAAATTGCAGCATATAGTAGTTCTTAACATAGTATAATAAAATAACTGTTAGAAAGATCTTTTTCTGGTTGATGACAATTGTAGTTTATATTTAATATGTAATGTTTAATAATAAAAGTACAAAAATGTTTAGAGGTTGTCGCCTTGTCTTTCCTTCAGTTTGCTAGCCTAGCAACCGTGTTAGTAAAACAGAAAACTGTTAATATGAAAAGGATTTAAAGGTGTCAACTAACTAAATAAATTGCGAGATGTCTTTATATAACATCTCGCGTGAAATAAATTAGGTGGTAATCATGGTCGATTACCACCCTCCATGCAGGGCCTCTGTCTGCTGTGTGTCAACAGATGCAAAGATTCCTACAACAGTGGTGACCAACCTGAATGATGTTGTGAAATTTATGCCTTGAATTCTCTGGCACTCCTCCTGTGGCACTCTATGGGATTCTGCGACTAATAAGCAAAAGAAATAGCACTTCCACATTGTAGGCGATCCAGAACTCCATTGAACTTGCGTGTGCTGAATAACATATACTGAAAGTTTACCACAACGCCCAATTTGAGACTCATAAGTTAGAATTGGGGATGCATACCGGAAAACAAACCTGCAAAAAAAAAAAAGCAAAATTGCATTGCTGCCCAAGCTCAAAGTAATTCTCAATTAAACAGCAAAGAAGACCACGGCAGACAGTTGTTGTTGATAGACTTCTCTTTCTCGGGTAAGCTAAGAGTCCCGAAATGCGTCCAATATTTTGAAGTAACGCTAATCTAGAAAGCGGTCCCTGGTTGATTAATTGGACCCATATTCTCTGCAATATACGCCATTCTGAGTGAATCCTTGTAATGAACTGTAGCCATGACTAGAGCTCTCATGCGTTTTTCTGCATTTGGCGCTGCAAAAACATGGTTACTTGCAACCACACCCTCGTAGCCAAGCTCCATCAGCATTGCAACATCCATTGGATGCATTACTCCGCCACCAGCAATAAATGGCACCGGAAGGCGCCTATGTTCTATCACATATTGTAAAAATTTTAAAGGCACTGAAATTTTTAGTGCATGTGACCCCAGTTTGCTCGGACTATACTTGGAGATGCTTTCAATTTCATCCTGGATTCGCAGGTATACGTCCGAAGCATTTTTTACGTTTGGCTCTTCCTCTTTATTAGTACCCGTCTTACTTGCCAGTTTTATGTCAACCCTACTAACAAGCATACTTGCGCCTTCTCGAATCCGCTGCAGAGCATCTGTTAAGTTTGCAACAAAGCAAATGACTGGCACATTAAATGACTCCTTCTCCATGGATTTCACATCCCCATGACCAATAACATCACTCTCATCTATAGCGGCAACGCCGCACGCCTCCATAATACGCGCCTCTGCAATATGGCCATAGCGGACACGTCCAATGATAGGGAGATGAACAGCACTCATTATAGACCTTATACGGATAGGATCAGCACCACGAGGTGTTTGATCTTTCGCGATTGCTATTTTTTGAGGGTAATTCATAACAATTAATCCGCGCGCACCATAGTTTTCAGCTACCCTAGCTTGGTCGGGATTTGTTACAATCGCTATAACGCCACCCTTGAGAAAGTTGGCAACGGCTAGTTTGATTTCCGCGCGTTTTTGATCACCTTTGGTTTCGGGTTCATTCATAGCCATATTTGTTACCTCAACTAAAGCGTATAAATAATAATTGAGTTACGTAGATTTGTAGCGGTAGTTTTATAATATAAATAAATTTAATACCACGGAGCGGCCCTAGTTCAATAGAAAAATTTGGAAAAATTTTTGTTGTTAATGTGCCAAAAAAAAAGCAAGAGTAATTGAATTGACACTAACTGTATTTCGCCAATGGGTCTTTACTATTATTATAAACGCTGCGCTATTCTTTTGCTAAGAATGTTTCAAAGACATCACTCAAAAGCGACAACCTCTTTTAAGTGTAGATTCTTCTTTTGGCCAATATAATCTTTATTTAACCGCAAAAGACCAACTAAATTTTTATACCAGCGCTCTATCAAAGGCCTAAGGTTCGAGCAGTTGATTCTTTGATTATTAGCATCCTTTATTCGGAGAAGCGCGCTTGGTCGAGCTTAGCTTGATTTAACTTGAACTGCTAGAACTATAGATACAGAGAATGTATTGCAGCATAAATAAACGAGGCAGCTAAGTAGATTGGCATTAATTCCAAAAGAAATAACGTAAACCCCGCTATGGGGTTTAAACTATTTTATGCAAAGAAATTTAGCAATGGCGTGTAATAATCTTTGCGGTAATTCTATACTAGGCATTAAGTGATTTGGAGAGTCCGTTTATGTGATTAGTAGAGGAGTTATTGGCGTTCTGGTTGGAGTTAGTGATAGAAAAGAGAGTGACAGCAGGAATCCATTTTGTAGTGTCAGATGCTCACCGGGAGTGTAGGATAGCGCATTATCAACATCAATATAATCTATTTTCATATCTAATGCATTTAGCGTATTTGTGGTGGCTGTAACAACTCCCGAGTAGGTGCCAACCTTCGATGTTTTGATTGACAAGTTTTGAATTACGTAGATGTTGATACAATTTTCTTGATATGATGACCGTAAAACATAATTCTAAGAACAGAGACGTTTCTAAACAACAATAAGACTTTAACAATTACTGTACTTTTCAAGATTACAGCAATAATTTAATAACTTTTTCCAGACAACCCCCAGTCCGCATATGCCCACATTCCAAGAACACATAAATAAACACCTTTAACATCTCAACAATTCTTGTGTCAACTCGTCGGGGAGGGGGTTTCTCCAATTTCAATATACAAGAAAATGTTTTTATTAAGAGATGTACTGTAATTATAGTTTTTATCCTTCTATCTCGTTAATTACAAGCTAAATATCGAAGTGTGCTGTGTGATTCTTTTATATACATATATATTTGCCGTAACCGTTTAAAATCATCCAAAAAATCTATAAAAGCATAATAACTACGAAAATATTTTCTACTACTTTTTTCCTCTTTTACTTGTTGAATTCTACTAGACGAGAGTAATAGTTTCCTGAATTTACCCTTAGCATTACGAAAACCCTATGGAGCTTCAATGCGCCGAAATATCTACTGAGACACCACCGACAGGAGCTTAGCGCTTCACATTGGAATCTGAAAATGTTAATTCTTAAGTGTCGACTGGTGACCCACACCAACACACCAAATATTTATTAAATTAAATATTTATGCCAGGAGGTGTTATGATGTGTGCTATCACGATAGCATTTGGTTCAAGATGCTGAGTGATTGACCACCATAACCATGTTTAGCATCTGAGTATACATAAAAATTGAAAAGCTAGTTAGGGCAACACAGATGGTGCAGAGAATGAGTGTGTCTTTTCTAAGACATAGGTTGTTTTTAAAGTCTGCTTTTTCTTTTCTTCTCATAGTCATTAACTACAAAAAAATCTCCCGATTAAGCAGTAATAATGAGAATTATAAAGCTAGCGGCGGCTGATGGAGCGGTTATCAGCGTTGAACAGGATATGGCAGAGCAATCGGGCACTATTCGCAACATCCTCAACGACGTAGGAATATCCACCAAACCTATTCCAGTACCCAATGTGAGCGGGCCTATTTTAAGCAAGGTAGTCGATTACTGGAGACATCATCGAGGCGATGCAAGCAGACAGAGACCCAGGGAACCGCTACCAGGCGAAGAGAACGATAGCAGCGAGGCGGCAACCCAACGCGCAATCAGCCTAATGGACGACTTTGACCACGAGTTTTGTCGGATAGACCAGGGCACACTGTTCGATATTATGCTAGCGGCAAACTTCCTCGATGTCCCACCGCTGCTCGATCTCATCGGTTACACGGTGGCGAATAAGATGAAGGGGAAGACGGTCGCCGAGATGCGTGCCACTTTCCAGGCCAAAAACAACTTTACTCCTGAACAAGAGCAGCAAGCACTGAGGGATAATGCATGGTGTGAGGACGACAGTGGTAGGAGTTGAACTTTTTCGTTTCTAGTTGTTTATTTTTATTTTCTTATAAACTTTTTTTAAACCTTTTTCTTTCTCTCAGATTTATAGGCTGATTGTAAAGAAAAATGTCGCGCAGAAAAGGAGTTGATAAGTTTGTAGTCAAGCGCGAGAAAGAAACGGCATTGCACTTGAAACCAGGTGTGTTTCCTTTAGGACGGCAGTCAGAATGGACAGAGCAGAATCGCACAATAACCTTTGCCATCCACCCGCTAACTGCAGGAGTAGCAGTGTCAGTAGCAGGCAAAGAACCCCGCGAAAAGCTATCAAAGGATGTTAAAGTATATGAGCCAGACGAGCGAGTTTACTTCTGTAAGACTGTGGCAGTACCAGACGGACGGCTCCCGTTTGCAAATGACACGCATGCGGTGTTTGTGGCAATGCAGAGCATCATGGGACAGGAGGCAGAGGAGGTAGGAATAGAGGGTTTACTTAGGATGAGTGCTCTTTATCGCGAGGCAATGTTGCGACAAGTGAGTATGCTTCAGGACGCTGAGCAGCAACAAGAGTCCGAATTTGTTGAAGCAGAGGTGGAAACGTTCCAGTCGATGCATGCGATCTGGCATCTGCTCGAGATCATATATCTGGCGACCAATTTGCCAGGGTTGAGTACTTCTATTGTACCGCATTATATGGAGTGGCTTAACTTTAACTTCCCCGCGCCGCTGGCAGAGGACGGACAGCGTATAGCAGACAGCGCACGCGATGCTGATGCATTAAACGACAACGCAGAGTTGTGGCCGTATCTCAAAAAGCTGGCACTACGTGGGCATATGACTACACTAGCCAATATGCTTGAGCAAGTGGCCCCTGCACAACAGCTCTCTGCACCAGCAGCACGGTGGGCACGCGAACTTGCACGGGTGTCGAGGGAAATGCCTTTAGGAACGAGTGACGAAACCGCAGGGTCGTTTAATGCACGATGGAGACGGTGGAGTAATGAGACGCGCGATATTGCAACTGCAATTGGCAGTCTGCTCTCAGACGATAAAGACGACCCACAGCTTTCCTCGTTGTTTGCAATTGCTGAGATACTCCGCGGTGAGGTGGATGTCATCTCTGAAGAGGGCGATTTGTGGCAGGATGTCCTGGGCTCCATTTTGCTGTACAGCGAGCCCACTGCCCAGGCAGATCGGCTCCCGGCACTGGCGCAGGTTGTTCTGGAGCAATTCCAGACTGATGAATTTACCCAGCTTGACCGCGCACTTGTGGCACTACTCAGCCATGATTTGGCAGAGTTTCTCGTATACAGCAACCAAATCGACAGCTGGCTCTCAGCGCACACATCGGATATAATGGACCATCTCGGGATTCTCGACGAATGGCGCAGTGTATTTGCAGTGGATCCACGCGCACATTATCTACATTTGCTGGGCGAGAGATATCTGAGCCATCGGGATCTATGGCATGTGGGATTGGATTACTTTGGACAAAGTAAAACGCCGGCAGGTGTCAGTTTAGTAGAAGAAAGTATAGTGCGCATGCCATTAGAATCAGACCGACGTGCGCAGAAGATGCTGGATGTCTGCACAAAGTATGGGCTTACAACTGCTGCAGACCGTATTCACCGACAGTTAGGACGCCAGAAGTGGCAGCGTGGGCGCCTCGGAGCAGCAATTGGACATTTTGCACGGGTAGAGGATCGAAATTCGATCGGCCAGATATGCGATCAGCTCTGGGCCGAATATCTAAAATCAGGCAATCTGACTTACGGACCGATTATCGATGGTGTCATGGCCAATGGTAGGCTTCAACACGACCGTTTACAGTTTCTTACGCAGTACCGTGACTTTCACGAGTCCTACAAAGCGGGAGACTTTGTGGCAGCTGGTCGCATTCTTCTGGCGATTCTGGTGGATGAGACTGCACCGCCACATGCCATATCTGATCTACTGGTGGACGCAATTCCACTGCTTGAAGGCGACAAACTGGTGTTCTCTGCAGACGATACATTCGAGTTGATGCGCTGTGCGGAAGCATTGACGCAATCGCCGCTTCTGCGGAAAAGCATAGAAGCTGCGACAGCAGCTCCAGTGTTACCATGGACAGAGTCTGTCACCGCGTCAGGGCAGGACGAACTCGGAATCTTCAATGTCGCATGTGCACGCAACCTGGCGCGTGCATTTGTGGTACAGTGAGCTGTCTACAGAGTGGAATGTTGGATATTTAAAAAGTTATTTTCCGTTTGAATGAAACAAAAAAAAATGGGGAAAGTCAAATAAAGTGAAAAATAGAGCAGCGTTTAGCCGAGCTCCTTGCGGTGGTCGACAAGGGCTTTGACAGCTTCGCGGATCTTGCCGTAGAACCAGCGGCGGCTGGTGGGATCAGAGATTGGAATGAAGGGGCCGGGCGGAACGTATCCCTCTTGGGTTGCAGGGAGTTTGAGCGAGATACCAGTGGCTTCGAGCTGGATGCTGTGCAGGGAGCGAATCTCCTGGACCCACTCGACGTGAGCCTTAGAGGCGCTGGCGGCGCTGATGCCAACGGCGCCAGTAGCACTACCAGTCTCGGCAGAGGAGCCAGCAGCACCCATGGTCATGGAAGCGTCGTCAGGCTTAGCGCGACGGAACATGGCCAGGCGCTGGTAAGTCAGTAGCACTACCATATCCGAGCCAGGCAGCTCCAGATGCGCCAGGTAGTCATCGGCGGCAAAAGCACCCTTGCTTAGCTCGCGCATCCAAGCCTGTCCCAGGGCAGCGCGGGCGTCGTACACGCATATGATGCCGTCGCGGCAAATGTGACGCGGCAGACGCTGACGGTCGAGGTCGCGCTCAAAGACGGTAGTGGTGTTACGGATGCCCTCAGTAACGTTGGAGGCGAGATCAAACATACCAACGACGGGTTTGGTGACGGCGCCAACCAGACCCTTGCCGACGCCTCGGAAGAAACCGCCGACGCCGTCCTGTTCGGCACCCTCCAGTGGACGCATGACAACGCCAGCAAGTCCCGATGAGACGCTGCGTGCAAAGGACTCTGCGCCACGCGCGACACCGTATATTGCATGCTTTGGCTTATTGCGCACGCGGTTCATACTGCGTTCAGTCTGGAAGCGCGGGTCCAGAGTAGCAGCGGACAGGCCCTTGGACATGCTGTCGGTGAACTTGGAGAAGCTGTCGGTCATGCCAAAGACAGTCTTCTTGAACAGCGATGCTGTACCGCGCGCTAATCCAAACCCAAAGTCCTGTGGCCGGTCGCTCATTACGAAGCCCTGGTAAGGCTCGTAGAAAAAGTCAGAGACTCCTGAGCTTATGCTGGTGAACAACCCCACGGGATTTCCCAGTAAATTGGCGCTGCCAACAACCTTGTAGAGCTGATTGAATAGCTCCTGCGAGTAGTGCTTGTGCATACGATCTGCCAACACAGGCAGCGATACGCGTACATTCTGCATGACAAGCGCGTTGAGTGACACTGGCGCCTCGTTGACATTGCCGATTGCCATCGTCAGCACGTTCATGGCGTACGCGACTACGCCGGGAGTGCTGGCCACGCCCTCGCCGCCGTGTTCGTCTGCGGGTGCACCAGCGAGCCCGTGCGCCGGACTATAACTGACCAGCCCGGTAGCGCCGCCAACCTCTGCACCAGTGGGATAGCGTGCGGTCGTGGGGTCGCCACCGGCATCCAGACGCTGCGTGCGCATAAACGAGATGTTGATCTTGAATGGCTGGATGTGTAGGAACTCAAAGTAAAGCTGCAGCCCGGCGTCCAGGGCCGATGCCTCGGGAATAGCAGAGTCCAGCATGGCGTTGGGAGCATCAGAGTCACCGTCAGATCCACCTTCAGAACTTCCACCACTGCCAGGCACATCGAAGCGCACAAAGTCCAGCAACGCATACAAAAAGTCCTCGTCGAGTTCCACAGAAATTTCCTGTACAAGCACCGAAGCGTATTTGAAATACTCAACCCCATACGAGCGGTCCTTGGCACGCACCACAACCATTTGTAGCGCTGGAGGTGCTGTGACTCCAGCAGCCGTAGCACCCAGCGTCGTTGGATACAGCACGATTGGGAAAAGCGCACCGTAGATTTGGTTGTCCACTTGCAGCCACTTGACAGACAGCCGGAAAGTCTGGTTGGATGTGGACGCGGAGTACTTGGCTTCGACATCAGCCAACGTGGCAAACAGGATCTCGCTGGCATAACGATTGATCAGCGACACGCCGATGCCGCCTTCCAGCGCAAACCGGACAGTCAGCCCAGTGCGGTCGTCGGGCTCGACAACCTCGAACCGCTCATCGGCTGCACGCTGCGACATACTTGAGCGCTGCGAATGCATGGTCGCCGAACGCGAGACTCGTGGCGCGTACAGACTGTGCTCAGGCGCATAGGCAGACAGTCGTAGCACCTGTCGCGGGCCGGAGGCAGCTACCTCAACGTTCATAGTGGCAGACGCAGTGCGTCCGTAAGCAAATGGCCGCTGCTCGCCAATCTCCTGCAGACTGACACGTCGCGAGTTGCCCTGCGCACTGATCACCAAAAGTTTGGGCTCTGTCGTCGGCTCATCCCATGCGTAGTCCAGCGACTCACCGGCGCGAACCATGTACCGACGCTCTGCTGGGATGGCGGGTGTAGCCTGCTCACTGGGCTTCTCACGCTGCTGCCACACTACAACATCTGTGGGCGTCAGGTTCTCAATCAGGTATGGCCAGAATCGGTCTTCGCGCTGCATGATTACAAACAGACAGGCGCCCTGAAGTAGCACGTCAATCTTGAGCAGCATCTCGTTGTTTGGTTCGCTGCCATGCGACACCGGCACACGCACATGCATGCGACCAACGTCGTCGATGCTAAACGGCGCCGACCACTGTGCATCGGCAGCGCAGGCAACTGCTAGTAGACGACGACGAGTGCGAGGCAGCGTGTGCAATGGCTGGCGCTCGCCGTCATCAAGCCGCACAGGGGCCGAAGCGCCGTGGGCAGAGCGGTACAGCAAGGACACGCCAGACATGTTTTTGACGACGTACCGCGAAGTAAACGTCACCACGCGAGTGTGCGAGTAGCGGCCGCGCCCTGGCTCAATGGCAATGCCCAGATGTGTGTCGCTGTCATGGTCGGCTGCTGGAATCACCACATCCGCGGCGCTGCCAAGAGCGTCGAAGCTCAGCGGCCGACTCCATTGCGAGTCGGCCACACGTACCAGCGCGCGGTTCTTCAGATCGTATGACCCAAACGAGAACATTAGAGGGCGAGCTGAGTCGGTATCGGAAGCTGCGGAGGCTCCTGAGGGCACCGGCGCTGACTCGGCGGTCAGCTGCTGCGACGGCTGTTGCGACGGCTGTCGTGGCGTGTTGGCGTCCACATACTGGCCAGCTACAGCCGACACGCCCTTGAAGAAGCCTTTGCTGCTGTAAAACAGCCTTAGCCCCGAGCGATTGACCATGACGTAGGGTGCATAGATGCTGATGCGCCGGCAGCGCCCACCTGATGCGGGAATGTCCATGCGGTGTAGCTTCAGTCCCAGACGGATGCCCTGGCGATCGGTCACGACGATGGAGTCGTCGACTGGGTACTCATCAGGGTCATCGGTCTCAATGATTGTGCCGTCGCATTGCTCGAAGCCAGCCGCTGCTATGCGGATGGTCAATAATACAAGATGCCCAGGCTGCACCACATGCACGGGCGCCACGCCGCCGCGCGGCAGCGAGCCCACCCACTTGCGGTCCGCAGTCTTGTCAATAACGCACACGTCCATGGCATACGGCAATAGGTTCTCCAGCTCCAACGGCGCAGTCATCGCCAGACGCATAAACGGGTACTTGTACAGTGCAGGGTTGCGCGGGTCACACATAGCGTTGAAATGGACGTAGAAGGGCTGGACAGGATTTGGCTTGGCCAGAGCGTTAGCGCTGCGCGAAATAGAAGAAACAGCGGTATTGGATCCGCGAGCGTAAGTGTTGCTGTTACGCCCGCCAGCGTAGGCTGCATCGCCTGAGCGCGTTCCAGCTGCTACAGAAACTCCATCCGCAGTCTCTTCCTCCGCGTCACATCGTAGCTCGGTCCGCGCATCCGGAGCCAAAAAGTCGCGCCAGTATATGTACTGAGAGCTCCAGGCGTACCCAAATGCCGGATCAGGGCGTACGCGCACGGCGTACTGGTGACAGAACAGAATGGGCAGCGGCAGGTCGTCGCCCGGCTGCAGCAGCGCGGCATCTGTGCGTAGCTCGCCGCGGTAATCGCACATGGCAACTTGCATGGACACGCGCGTGCGGTTCTCTATCACCAGTGGGCTACGCAGCACTACGCGCTTAACGCGGCGCACGGCGTCCAGACGCACATCGACGGCCAGACGGTGGAGCATTCCGTCGATTGCTGGTTGTAGCGCGTAGTGGCGCACGCCCTCGCGGTCCACTTGCACGCGTCGCAGCCACTCCCACTGGCCGTTAGCAAATTGCACACCCAAATGGTGTGCCGCAGCCTCCAACTGCTCGCGTCGCCGCCGCCAGTCTTCAAAGCGCCATGGTAGCCGTGCGCCGTCGCGCAACAACACCGGGCTGGTGTCCATGCGCCCCGCTGCCCCGGCCGCTGCATCCACCCAAACGTGGCAGTCGATGCCGGTGCGGTTGATCAGTTCGTATGGCATGCGTTCACCTGTCGTCGCATCGCGCTGCTGCTGCCGCCTCGCAACCTCGTCGTCCCACTGCGCTGCCAGCCCCAGCGTCTCCTCCACCAGCGCGTGCGAAGCGTTGATGAGCAGCCGGTCCGTTGCTGTTATGTCGACGTGTAGCTGCGCATCCGCCGCGGCTGCCACGCGTACTGCCACGCGCCATGGTTCCACCAGTGGCTCCCAGTGCGAGTTGCGTCTGTTGAAATACGACGCCTGCAGCCGCACATCGCTGCGTACCCGCAGCCCTGTCGTCCAGTCTGCCGCATCCACATGGAACGTCTGCGCCGTGCACGCATACGCTGGCAGCCCTGACATATCGCGGATAATCACTACGCGCAGCGACGCAACCGTCGCTCGAAGTGTCTCCTTCATCAGCCGCCCAGCGCCCGTTGTAGCAACCGTTGCGCTCTCCGCCCTATCCCTTTGTTGCGGTGCTGGTGGCGCCGAGGCCACCGATGCGCTCTCGGCCGGATTATCTGCGGCAGTGAGTCCTGAAGGCGACGCCGACGATGCTGTTGCGCTTCCCTGTCGTGTTACTGGCTTTACCCCCTCCGGTTGCTGCGTGCCTGCGTCATCATCTGTCGCGTACATCAGTTCCGTTACCGTGTTGAAGATGTCAAGCATCAGAAGCACGTCGTTGATACCCAGCCGCAGTAGCAGGTTGCCCACATCCACTGACACGTCTGTGACAAAACTAGGCTGTCCGTTGTCTGCTGTTGCACGCGAGTCCATCGTCGTAATCACCGTGAACGGATCCATGACGTTGCGTGCTGTGTCCTGCCGCCGGTCAATGCTGCAAAGCGCCACGCCAATCTCATCCATCGTCGCGCAAAACATCCCCTCTTGTGCGAGAATAATCTGGTTCACTGTCAGAATCAGTGCCTCTGACGCGCGACTCTTGGCGTCCGCCAGCACGATTATCTCTGGATGCAGAATGTCCACTTTGTATATCAGTCCACCCGCATCACCCGATTGCTCTTGTTTGCCATTGCTGCCACCGGGCGTAACTGCAGACACCGGCGTACCATCCGAAGGCCTACGCGCAGGATCCGTCTGCATTTGCTGCCCTGACTGTTGTTGCTGCGGGAAGGCGCTGGTCGCAAACCCAATAAGGAGAAATACATGGTCCAGCACCAGAATAATACGCGGGCTGTCCAGCGTCAGAAGCACCACCATGTCCTGGTTTGGTCGCATATCCACATGGCAGATCAACTGGGGACTACCGCCTGCCTCCTCCACTGGCGAGTCCTGCGCCACCGCATGCATGCTGCCATGGCTGTGCGCATCTCCCGTACCAGACCCTGCATCGCCGTCCTTGTGTGTACTGCTGCCACTCGATCCAACTGTCGGGCTGATAATCTGCGTAAACTGGTTCGCTGTGCCCGGCCGTGTGTCGTATGCGCGTACCGCCATAATGGCCATCTCTGCCTTGCTGTTGCCATTGGCCTTCATACGATACTTGACGGATAGCTCGTTGATGTCCATGCGTGTAAATGATGCCTTGCGCATGCTCTCTACATCAAAACCGCTGCCTTGGAAAAGCTCGACTTGGATGGTATTTAGTGTCACAAACAGATCTGCTGTCGCATACCGACCACCACGCCGTTCATCACTCATTTCCCCGTTACTGGTGCTGCCACCCTCGCTGTCTAACTGCCGTAGATTGGTCAGCGCCTGCCGTGTGTCCTTTGCGCCCTGTGTTGCTGGATTTTCCCCCAATACTGCCAGATCGAGCGTCCGATCGCCCATCAATGGATCTAGTGATGCTCCCTGAGTAGGATCACCGCCGAACACTCGCCCGATCATTAACAATAGGTCGTAGGCCATCTTATATTGGTACTCGGTCAGTTTCATCTTGATTGGACTTAGCACACCCACTAGCTCTGTCACAGGACGCGGACATCCGTCAATGTGACCCTGTGCCAACACATGCATGTCCATCTTGTAGTCAACATCCTCAAGTATCTGCAGCACCTGTTCACCAGTCTGTCCAAACGTACCGTGATCGCTGCGATCGTCTTCTATGACAAATTCTGACTTTATTCCAATGCGTCGCAATGCCAATGAAATGTGGTTGACGTCCCAATCCTTTCCCATCTCGCGGACTGTCGTAAACTCGTTCGATATTGTCAGTTCGCCAGGTTGCGCTACTAGAACATCTACTCCAAGTCTGCCATCTGCTCTATGCTGGAGCGCTCCGTATGGCACAATGCCATCCCTGGGGAATGTGATCACTGGTGCTGACATTACCACATCAAAGTGATACCTATTTCCGCTACCCATCATCTCTTCGGTTAGCTGCGTTGTGCCGTGCGCCGCTGCTTGTCGTGCAGCTTCGAATACTCCGTACATTGCGGAGAACCGCGACCCAAACCGCATTAGCTCGCAAATTGGCCGCTCCATAAATGTCATGTGCGCTGCGCCTAACCGTAGTTTGATCGCTGCGTTGTGTCCTGGATAACTCGGCGATTGTTCATCAAATGTCTCGTACCGGAAATCAGCCAATTCGTCCCCTTTGATGTAAAGCAGCAGACGTCGGTGATCCTGCTGCTGTTGGCTGTATTTAGAGTAATGTGAGCCGCCGCTGCTATTCTCTGCGGGCACTAGATCCAATTGGTCAGCAAGTGTGATGTTACCAATTTTGGCCTCTACCAGCATCTGTTGCGTCAGCAGCACTCGCATTGTTGCTGCGGTGACTGATAACAGCGCAATAGGGCTGCCGTCATCGTGACAAAGGCTAAAGTCAGTTCCTTTGAATCGGACATCGACTCTGATCGTGTCCAACGCCTCCCTTATCAACGAGCTTACATTGTCGGCGGCTATGCCATCTCCAGATTTCTTATCTCGGCTGGCCCGATTGTCTTTGACCTCCGCGACACCACGACCAGATGTGCTGTCCTTGACGGCATTATTAGAGTCCTCAGCGACCTTTGCGTCACCTCCATCGGTGAAGGTCTTAAGAATATAGTCGTACGCTGTCAGAATGGTCTTGCGCACAACCATCATATCAATATATGATATGTCAACATCAACTGTCTGTCCGATAGATTCGTAAGTAGTAGTGAACTCTGGGTGGTCTGCTTGGCAACGATGATATTTGACTACCACCAAGTTCTTGCCAGTCTCTCCATTGGCATCCGCCTGGGCAATATCCGAAGTCAATGCGTAAACACGCTGTGTTGAAGAGCGATTGTTAGTTTCAAGCAAAGCGTCGCTGTCACTGTGGGGCGAAGGAGATGGATTGATGTTGGTAGCACTACTGCTGTTGTTACTCATTAGGTGGTCCTCGACAGTTACTTGGTGAATAGTCACGTCGGCAAATAAATCAAATGGTCGGTTTATACATTCAATTGCCAATCCGGTCACAGCAATGTCACCAATATGTAAGTCTTCGCGACCATCTGTGTGTGTGCGCCAGACAAACCCCACAAGATTGTCCACTGCAAAATTAACTCTTACAGTGACACGGTCTGGTTCCTTGCCAACATCCACTCGTGTCTCATTAGCAGTCTTGCGCAAAAGCCGACCAGTTGGTGCTATTCCTGCTTGGCTTTCGCCAATCTGGTCAGTGGACTCAAAAAATTCATCTCCCGACTCTGCATCCCGTTCGTTTATCGAATCAGTACCATCTCGCGAGCCAATTTTTTGATCATCATGGTCGTCGGATTCAGAAATGTGGTCGTCGCCAGAACTCTCATCCTGCATTGATATTGAGTGCGGATCCTCTTCTTGCTCGACATCCGAGTTACTCGAGCTCTGGAACAGTCCACCAGCTCCAAATGCTGTGGATACTTGCGCCACTTCATACTGTTGTGTTAAATCGACATCTTCATCCTTCATAGCTTCGAGAATAAGATCGATGCTGCCCATTAAAGCCTTGTATTTGCGATCCGAGAAATACACCTGCAGTGACGGCAGACTACCGTCCACTGTTACCTTGGGCATATGCAATGGCGGTTCACTGAGAATGCACAATCCCAGATCAAAATTCAACTCAATCCGATCCACCACATGCAATTTCTTATCGGTCTTGCCCTCTCGCAAAGCACACATGCAACTGTCAAGACCATTGCCAACCAATAGCTGCGCGCGATGTAATTGCATATCAAAGTGGTCATACATCAGACTTTCTAAATCCTTCATCTCTTCATCCGATAAGGCCTGATTGTGCTTCTGACGAATACGCTCAGTGGTCGCGTTATCAACCAATTGAGATTCAATAGTCAGATATCCTGTATCCAACACTACCACCTCACTATTCGGATCCAACATATCCTGTGGAATGACAAATACTGGAGCATCAAAGTCCACTTTAACATCGACGGTCTTGTGTTGTGCCAGAGCGTATTCCAAACCAACACGGGTTTGATCTCGAAAACCTGCCATCGACTTGGAAGCTGCAGCAATTAAAGCGTGGATGGATTCTGCCGATGCACTAGATGGAGGTTCAAAGTAATCCATTATTGCTTCCACTGCAGTAGGATGGTAAATCACATTGAGTGATTTTACCTTAACGTTGACTACTGAGTCTGCATGGCCATCGAGAGGATGTTGCTCGAAGTGTACTTGTAAGAATGGATCCTTTAATTTTCGACGGGTATCAAGCATTGGACTTGTGCCAGCAGAACCGTCGTTGTCGAGTTGCGAAGCTAGTCCACCAGGGGCATCCTCAATAGCAGCAAAGGCATCCTCTTCGCTGCTAGTATCTGTTTGTCCATGTGCGTTCTTTGTTATATCATTACTGGTCTCGTCGCCTTGAAGATATATCATACGTGGATATTGTGTGTTGGGGAGTGTGCCGTCAACTACTTCAAAACGATGCATCGACACATCGGCCACAAGATTCTGCGGACGCTGGAGCAAATCGATTTTGAGTATGTTGAACATAAAGCCCATCAATGTGTGGTCCCGTCCCTTGCGATCGACCTTGAGTTTTAGTGAGGCCGATTTGAGAATAGCAGTTGCTGCTAGCTTTATGGTTTCTCGGGGAAGATCCTCGTCAGCAGCAATATCTGCCTCCTCCTCGTTAAATTCGATAGTATCGTAGAGCTCCTGTACTTGCTTCTCACTAAGTTGCGCACTGTCTGCGTCTTCTGTCGCTGCGCCGGTGTCTGCACCAGTGTCG
>JANBQQ010000204.1:2356-27066 GCA_027577275.1 Coemansia sp. RSA 988 | reverse complement strand
CTTTTATAGGGATTCTACTCTATTGTTTATTATAAATGCTAAAACCATCTTCACATAAGCTATATAAGCACTGACTCGCTGGGAAAAACAAGTAGTTCTCTTAAGTCACTAATTCTGCTTTTCGTTATAATAATTAGTTTGTTAAACTCACTACATAACATAGTGATCCATTTGCCAGTTGTGGTAACTGTAACTGTTGACTATTGCTGTCACTATCATCATACTCTGTAAGCTGCAAATAAAACTTTTGTGGTCCAAGAATTTAACAGAAAATTAAGAAGCAAATTACAAAAGTGAAATTAAGAGTAAAATTAACAAAGTAGTTAAAAAAGAAAAAGATAAACTAGATGTGGAAAAGAAAGAAGAGGAATAAAGTGCTAAAGACGGCAGTGCAAGTGATTGTTTGTTTCCTCACCTTACAGGCAAATACAATCACGTGAAATGTTGTTGATCAGATTGGTGGTAATTCCTGTATCAAAGGTATGTGAAAAGGTATGTGAAAAAAACGGACATATAAAATTACAAATGGGCACTTTTGCAACATTAATTTGGGGGAAGTGACTTGCAAAAAGTGTGGGAAGAAAAAAAAAACAATTTTAAGAGGGGAGGAAAAAGGTGACTTGGTGTTTCCATTCAGATGTATGCAAGAAGCGTGTGAAATGGTACACGTTGCTAGTTGTTTTGTAGAAAAAAGTTGGATATATAAAAGAAAAAACTATCCTCTGCTTATTCCAAATTTCTAGAGAAAAAAGTAAAACCACACTATAACTGCATATTCACTAGAATACTACTTTTTACATTCAAGCAAAAATAATGCCAGATTCTATTGAACCATCCTTCTTTATTACATGGGATGGACAATATCCTGTTTTTGTTCCTATGGAATCCACAGATAATTTAACAACTCTAAGGTTATTGTATCAAGAAGGATTAAACGAAAAACATGAATTAGAAATTCCAGAAAGTGCCTACTTTTCTAGAGGAGCACAAAGAATTACAGATGACAACTTTGAAAAAACCAAAGCCAAAGAAAAAGTCACTGTACTGGATATTGTATTGGTAGAGTAAGATATAAAAAAGATAATTGTCAGTACTACAGCAATATCATGTCAGTTGCTAAGCCAACTCATTAGTTGATAATTTTTTTACTTATGCCCAAAGGTGGGGTTAGTATAAGGTAACAAACTGATGACCAGTAATTTGGCTATCTTTTTTGAAATTTATATCCAAAGGCTTCTTGTTACTGGCAACAACACAGCCAATGTCCATATATTTTGTCACTGCTCTTTACACCAGCACACAAGTGACGTATATGTTCAGAATTCCCTTCCTTTTGTTTCTAAATATGTTGTTAACAATATCAATATATAAAGAATAAGCTGTACTAGTTCAGAGCTAGGTGATTGTTAAAAATTAAGATTCAGGAAAGGTGGATAGGTTTGGTTGCTTATTTTTTCTTTTGCTACTGGGGGGGGGAAGCAGGAATCTACCATCGTCAGGCTTTGTCGTGGTTGTTTACAGTTGCCAAGACTCGTCTCTATAGGATTTCACATCTATGGAATGCATGCAAATGTGTGCATAAATTTGGTGCACACATGCATACATGGACAATCAAGGGAGGGTATTTTCGGTTTAACTGCTATGGGTCGTATCAGCCACAGTTGTAATTTGCAGGAACAAAAAGAAAGGGGGAGAGCAGCTTTCAACAACAAAGTATTTTTTTCAGATTTTATTTTTCCTCTGTAGTTTGGTACTTTTGTGCATTTGCATTTCACTTTTTAGACATTCACACTCTTCCACTCAGTACTACTGAACGGCTGTATGTACACATTTGGGAATAAACGTATGAACCAGGAGTTATAATGCAGGAAGTTACTACAGACAATATACCACTGACGGTACAAGGAGTCAGCGGAGCAGGTAGGGATGGACGACTGAGCACTATCAGTTCATTGAGCGCCGGCGTGGACTCGATGTTCAGTTCTGAAGCTTGGATTGAAGATGTCGAAGAGATGGGACACATACAGACGCCTGCTGGACTGGAGCGGACGCTGGGACTGTGGAGCGGGATGGCGATGGTGATTGGGACAATGATTGGATCTGGTATATTCTCAACAACATCGTTGATTCTGCAAGCAGTGGGGTCGGTGGGGATGAGCATGGGCGTGTGGGTAATTGGCGCAGGAGTCAGCGTTTGCGGTTGCATTGCGTACATGGAGTTGGGTACAATGTTGCCACGCAGCGGCGGTGAGAAAGAGTACCTGGATGCAGCCTTCCGACGGCCACGCGCACTAATGTCGTTTCTATTCTGTCTGTCGTCCATTGCCATCTGCAGTCCGTCGTCTCTGGCGGCTGATTCGGTAGTCACAGGAACGTACTTTCTGTATGCAGCAACAGGCCGAGCAGTAGAACACTCAGAGTGGGCACAGCGCATAATTGGATTATCAGTGGTAATGCTTTGCGCGCTTCTGCATGGGTTCTTCGTGCGGTTAGCTATTCGCGTTCAGAGCGCGCTGACTGTGGTCAAGTTGCTGCTTCTGCTACTTATTGTGGTTGTGGGCGTGTGTGCGTGGGCAAAAGGCAATGCTTCGCCAGACGCTGGCTTCCATGATGCATTTCACGGAACGTCTGTGCATCCTAGCGCGTACTTATCGGCACTTTTCAAGGTAATGTTTGCGTATTCGGGATTTAATGCCTTGAATTACTCGATTGACGAACTGAAGGATCCTGTGCGCAATCTTCCGCGTGCTGCGTTGGGTGGTCTGTTGGTAACCACCGTATTGTATGTGGCCTCGAATGCTGCATATTTTCTGATATTAGACCCTGAGACTGTTCGTAGATCGAGCATAGCAGTTGCGGGCGTGTTCTTTACCAACACGCTGGGTAATATGTGGGGCCAGCGCATTGTGCCAGTGCTGATTGGTCTGGCGACCCTGGGTAACGTTATGTGCGGCGTATTCGCGGCCTCGCGTCTGATATTTGAGGCTGCACGGGAAGGATACCTCCCTGGTGGTCGCGTACTAGGCGAGATCAGCCGCTTTCAATCGCCGCTGGCTGCGCTGGCAGTGAATTGTCTAATGACTGCGCTGTTTATTGTCACTCCGCCTGCGGGAGAGGCATTCGCGTTTCAGATCGACGTTGGCATATATCCTGTGTGGCTCTTCCAAGGCGTGGCTGTGATCGGCTTACTGATTATGCGTCGCACCCACTACAACCTTCCCCGACCCTTCAAAGCCTGGCAGATCGCCAATGTGGTGACCATTGCCTGTGCTGCCTTTATGCTCGTTGTTGCATTTGTAAAGCCGTCAGAAGATGCTGCAGGCAATTCTGGTTCCATTCCTTACTGGGCTGCGCCGTTGACTGCGTTGACTTTTATTGCTTTGTCTTGCGGCTTTTGGTATATCCAGATCGTGTATCGTCGCGGACTGGAGCGGTCCCTCTATCGTCAAAAAAATGCTGGTTTTGAATGAAAATTAACTGCTAATCTCCGCTAATCTGATTGCATTATCATTTTTTTTTGTTTAGCGTTGCTTAAAAAAATTTCGCTGCAATTGTTGGCTTGGAACTGAAGTGATGACTTCTTCTTTCTTGCTTCGCAACCTTGTATGCGCTAGATCTTTTGTCTTATTCTCAAGAACCTATTTGATCCGCTTTCGCATCCAGCTCTTCTCTTGAGCGCTTTTCTCCCGTTCTTCAAGCTATTTTTTTTTTTGAAGTCAATAGGTATGTGTGCGCTATGCATTAGAAACACTCACTATTTTGCATAATGTTGGAACAAGCTACACACATACGCTAAGAATATATCTACTACCATATTTAAATGTTTTAGAAGCATAAAATCGGGAATGGCGCCGAGTGGGTTTAGAACATTGGAGCGGCAACGTAATGCTGTGGTTCCAGGAGATCAACATGAGTATCCAGATACGCAAAACTTGACAGCACCTCACATTGATTCTTTTAACTCAATTTGGGAGGCTGCAAGCGCTAACTCTCCGCCATTGATTGATGTTGCTATGAGCCTTTTGGACAAGTACTCTGTATTCGATGGAAAGGGTGACCATGGAAACCCACTGGGTACTAAGATCACCTATTGGGTCGACAGCTTGCGACTGGATCACCCAACACTATCAGTTCGCGAGACAAAGTCGGCTAATCGTCTGATGTACCCAACAGAGTGTCGTCAGCGATCCATTACCTATCGCGGTCGGCTGACTGGTCTGCTGCACTACCAGGTAGGCGATGGCCCTGAGCAGATGGAGGAGCGGAACTTTGGGCTGCTGCCTGTGATGGTGCGCTCAAACCGCTGCAATCTGCAATTGATGAAACCCGCAGAGTTGGTACGCATGCGCGAGGAGCCCGAGGAGATGGGTGGATACTTTGTGGTGAATGGGAACGAAAAGGTCATACGTCTACTAGTTGCGCAGCGTCGAAACCACGTACTGGCTATTCAGAGACCCTCGTACGGAAACCGTGGCCCTGGTTTTACCAAATACGCGACGCAGATGCGTTGTGTGCGTCGTGATCAAACCTCTCAGACTGTTACTATGCACTATCTGACTACGGGTAACATACTGCTGCGCTTTGCACTGCGCAAACAAGAATACTTGGTGCCAGTTTCACTGCTAATGCGTGCACTGGTCGGCGCCAGTGACAGGGAAATATTTGAAGCCGTTGTGGGCGGCGACGCTGAGAACATCTTTGTGCGCGATCGCGTCGAACTTCTGCTAAGGTCGGGCAAGGATTATTCTGTGTTTACGCGTGAGCAGGCACTGGCGTATTTGGGCGACAAGTTCCGCGTAGTTATGTATGCTCCCGACGACATGCCTAACGTCGAGATTGGTCGTCTGTTGCTTACCCGCATGGTGATGGTGCATCTAGATGACTCTCGCGACAAGTTCAATATGCTGGCACATATGCTGCACAAGCTCTACGCGGTTGTCAGCGGCGAGTGTCAGGAGGACAATCCTGACACGCAACAGATGCAGGAAGTGTATCTGCCTGGCCATCTGTACTTGGCGCTGATCAAGGAAAAGATCGAGGATTATCTAATCGGCATCCATTCTGAGATTACAAAGGATTCGCGTAATGCAAAGGTCGACTTGTATAACAAGCGCTATCTGACACGACTGTTTGGACGCGTAGGTGCTGACGTTGGGCATAAGGCACAGTACTTTTTGGCCACCGGCAATCTGGTTAGTCGCACTGGTTTGGATATGCAGCAGATGACCGGATACACGATTATCGCCGAAAAACTCAACTATCTGCGCTATCTATCACACTTTAGGTGTATTCATCGCGGAGCCTTCTTCGCAGAGCTCAAGACTACTGGTGTGCGCAAACTGCTTCCTGAGGGCTGGGGATTTATGTGTCCCGTACACACTCCTGATGGTTCACCATGCGGTTTGCTCAACCATCTTGCGCACAAGTGTTTGATCACTATTAATGTGGAGGAGACTGGCGATGTTGAAAAGACCCTGGTGCGACTGGGTGTGGTTCCTGATATTCCTAAACCTTCACTGTGTGATTCGAATATGCTGACGGTGCAACTGGATGGTTGTGTTGTGGGATACTGTAGCGAGTCTGTTGCGGCCAGGGTTGCGGCTACTCTGCGCATACTTAAGATTCAACGGCACAGTATGAGTTTCGAGGACGATATTCCTAATATTCCCTATAACATGGAGATTGGCTTTGTGCCTCGCTCACACGGCGGTCAGCTGCCAGGCTTATACTTATTTACAACACCAGCGCGCTTTATTCGGCCTGTCACACACCTTGCAACACGGAAGCAGGATCACATTGGCAGTTTTGAGCAGGTGTACATGGAGATTGCCTGTCTCGATGAGGACGTGCGTCCTGGAATTACCACGCACCAGGAGGTTCTGCCAACCAATATTCTGTCTGTTGTGGCCAACTTTACGCCCTTCTGTGACTTTAACCAGGCGCCACGTTGCATTTACCAGTGCCAAATGGGTAAGCAGACTATGGGCACACCAATGCAGTCCTTCCCCTACCGCACAGACAACAAATTGTACCGTCTGCAGACAGGTCAGACGCCCATCTGCCGGCCGCGCATTCACGATGACTACGGCGTGGATAACTATCCGAATGGAACCAACGCCGTTGTGGCAGTTATATCGTATACGGGCTACGACATGGAAGATGCAATGATTTTGAACAAGAGCGCACATGAGCGTGGTTTCGGTAATGGATCCATCTACAAAACAGAGTATGTGGATTTAGGAAAGTTCCGTAAATCTGGAGATCCGATTACTACGCACTTTGGCGTTGGTCGCGACATGCTTACGAACGAGACCATCTCTGAGCGTATTGACATTGACGGCCTGCCTTATCCAGGCATCCGCGTCGAGGAGGGCGATCCGCTGTATGCTGTAGTCGACGATGTACGTGGCAGAACCAAAGTGACAAAGTATAAGGGCGAAGCAGGATACGTCGAAACCGTGAGACTTCTGGCATCTCCGAACCCCGATGATGAGCTACAAGTGGTTGCACTTACTTTTCGTATACCGCGGTCGCCTATTATCGGAGACAAGTTTTCGTCACGTCACGGACAGAAGGGTGTATGCTCGCAGAAGTTTCCAGCAGTCGACATGCCCTTTACCGAAACAGGCATGCAACCGGATGTGATTATCAACCCACACGCGTTCCCATCGCGTATGACTATCGGTATGTTTGTTGAAAGCATAGCAGCAAAGGCTGGCGCCTTACACGGAGTGTGTCAGGATGCAACGCCATTCCAATTTAGCGAGGCTAATACAGCAGCTGATTATTTTGGCGAACAGTTGCGTCAAGCTGGTTACAATTATCATGGAAGCGAGCCCATGTATTCCGGTGTAACTGGTCAAGAGATGCGTGCTGACATTTACATTGGCGTTGTGTATTATCAGCGTCTGCGTCATATGGTCAGTGATAAGTATCAGGTGCGTACTACGGGTCCTATTAGTCCACTGACGCACCAGCCTGTCAAGGGTAGGAAACGTGGTGGTGGTATTCGTCTGGGAGAGATGGAGCGCGATGCACTGATTGCCCATGGCGCTGCATACTTCTTGCAGGATCGTTTGATGAATTGCTCTGACTACTCTCTCGCTTATGTGTGCAAGTGCTGTGGATCCGTACTTGCTCCGATTGCAGTTCCCGCTACCTCGCATTTGGTTGATCTGAGTACTCCTGGAAACATCGAATCGGAGATGACTAATGGCGTTGCGTTTGCTGGACTGAATTCGGCTCAGGCTAGAGCTATAATGGCTACCGCTGGCGGTTCTATGGCTGCTGGTAAGGGTCCCCTGGATCTGATCTGTAGACTCTGCGATAATGCTGATGGCATTACCATGGTTGCTTTGCCCTTTGTTTTTAGATATTTGGCTACCGAGCTCATGTCCATGAACATGAAGGTTAGACTTGACGTAAAGTAGTTTTTTCTTTACATTTTTCAAAAGGCTTTTTTTTCTCTTTTCTTTCGAGCAATGGAGATAGTCCACTTATAATTAATAACAGGTATTTCTATACGTGACAGGAAATAGTCGCTCAGCTAGTCACAGAATATATAAAAGCTGGGTTAACAAAGAGGAACAATCTTTTTTGGCAACTCATCCACCGATATATGTACATTTCTTAACCTTTAACGGAGTGTTGGAAATTAGATGTTCTTGAAAAATTAAATTTTAACAATAAAAAATTAAAAAAAAACAACCATTAGTTAGTACAAGAAACGGATCTTTGCCGCAGTCTTATCTGTATCAAGTAATATACTCTGGCAAATGTTCCATCATGTACATTGAAAAGGCGCCATTGAGCCTGTTCTTGAAAGGGGCAAACTGTTTCATAACTAGAACCTCTGCCAATTCACAATAATATTCTTCCAGTTGATTAGCAGAGACATCCAATTTATAAAACTGCGGACACAGAAGAGCCAGGACTAGAGCGCACTTGGCTATTGCATGGGTATAAAAAATACCTGTGGTACGTACACTCCAGATTTGAAAATTTTGAGCTAGCGAGCGACCTTCAGAAATTACCCTTTCTAAACACTGTGGATAGTTAAAATCGGCAAGTTCGCAGTTGATTTCAGTAAAATCGCTGGTGAGATGGACCAAATTCGGCATAGTTTGCAGAAAACGAAGTATTATTTCTAACGATACTAATGCATCTTCGACATGAAGAGACTGTATATTCTTGTAGCAAGAATTGTTGGGAATAGATTGCACAAGGAGCTCAGATATTTCAAGATCCATCACATTGAAAAATACAGCATTTGGCAACATGCACAGTAACATTGTAACATAAGGTTGAATGGGTTCGTCTACTAGATAAATCTCACCACCATTAACAGATATAGTTATATTTTGAAGATTGGGGTGACTGTTTTTCTCAAATACTTTTAGAGAGTTGAGCATATTAATGGAATATGTATCTAGACTAAGACATAGGTATGAGAGATATTTTTGATTGCCACGAAACATTATGTCGTTTCCAAAAATATATGGACCCATATTGATTATTTTTAAATATGGAAATGGCATACCATTTATAAATGGTCTGTTGGATATTCGAGCTGTAGAAGATTTGAACATGTGAATGGCTGCTAAATTTGAATATACTACTAGTGTACCATCTTTTCGTAGGACTATATCTTCTACAGCGTCGAATGAATTGAACATTATGCTTAGGTTATTTAAGGATTTACAATTAGCATGCAATAATTCTGCAATATAATTGTGGTCGCTGTTCCAACAGCAATATAAGTTGGATAAATTGGTTATGCTGGAAAAATTCAACGCATCTGGTGCATTAACAATGTTCTGCAGACTGAGATGACGACATGACGATTGCTCAAGTAGGTGTTTAATAAAAAGAGCTATAACTTTGCCGCGTTGACTGTTTACTATATGTAATTCACCATTTTGCAAAAGCCGGAGCTGATGAACTGCCGGAAACATTTGTTCCAGATGCACGACAAACTCTACTATATTAGTCAGCGAAACTTGTGATTCATGTAGATCTTTGCCACCAAAGTCAACTATTATATCCAGAACATGAGCATTGAGAAATTTTATCTGTCGGAATTTGTTTTCTTGCAAAGTCTTCAAGGCAACACCAGTGAAAATGTCGTTGCAATCGGCCATCAGCCATACAATTTTAAGATTCCGCATCTCCATCTGTTCTGTATATTCAATAAACTGACGATGTGAAGAGGAATGACTACCGAAGAGCGTAATGCTTTCTCCTATGATCAATTCGCATCGCGAGAAAGCCATTTCCTTTGCAACCAATCTCCATATATGACATGTTTCACATAATGGCTGTAGTATTTTGTAGTCTATAATTGTCTGATAATCGGTTTCAAATAGCGGTACGCTTTTTACTTTAACGAGGATACTGATTATTCGCTGAACAATAGCCTGTGGTAGTGTCTGAAACCGTATGCACATAGTATTGATATTTTTTAATATGTACTCGTTGAATTTTTTTGAGAGTAGTTTCAGGAAAAAGTTATTCACTAATGATAAAATATTGAAAATGTAGCAAAAAAAGAGAATGTGGATGAAAGAAGAAAATACTCGTTGACAGCTTTTTCCTTTTGTGGAATTATCAATTAACTTGGGAAAGGGAACGTTTTTCCTTTGAAATTATATCCGTATGGGAAGCTTCTTTGCTGAATTAACATGGGTTGTCATTGATACACAAAAGGGGTCTAAAATAGTCAGTCAGCAAGTTGAGAAATATTCTTTCTAGCGTATAAAATATGTGTTGCGCTTATAAGCACCCTCTGGAGAACTATGAGTTTTATATTAACTTTAGTTTGATTTATCCAAGATCAACATTTGAAAGCCAGATGTAAGATTCTTTTTTATTCCAATTCACTTATTACCGGGTACACAAAGCTCAGGATTTTACCGTTGGGGGGGGGGTTTTCCAGCAACCATAATAACTAATTTATGCGTATGTGAGCATATTGAAACAAATAGAAATACAAAAAAAGCTTGTACAATAGAGCGAAAAATATAAAAAAAGAGCGAAAATTTTGGTAATCAGTTATTGGTAGCACTTCCATAGGTAACACTCCCGTAATTAACTGCAGTAATCTGCAGAGAGCTATGGATATCGAGATCTTCAACGTTAGAATTTCTATACTTCAACATTCTTACCAGACCAACAATGCAGCGCTTGACACAGTAGACGACTCTTGCCAGCGGGACAAGTAAAAGTAGCAAGGTCATATAGGCAATAATAAAGCGTGAGCACAATAGGGCACCATATGACGACCATATGCGAGCAAAGTAGAGGGTTGCCAGAGCAAAAGAGGCCAAAGGATAGGCCACTTGGCACACAGGCATTCCAAGCAAGCATTGACCAGCAGCACACTGCCACGTTATGCGCTCTGTAGTAGGGTTAGCAAAGCGGTTTTCCGGATACAATTGTAGATGGCTGCGGACTTGGCCTCTCTGGAATTGGCGATAGCTGCAGATGATAGCAAGCACGTGGCAGTGAACAAACCACGCCAGGAGACCAGCCCACAGGACCAGTCCGAGAATTGCGCCCGCAGCCATGGCCAGTTCCCCCAGAAGCAATGGCGCAGTAGCGGGGCCCACAAGATCACCCCACACTCTTCGACTCTGGAAGCCCAGGGCCATAATGGACAGTGTAAGTTGACTCAGAGCACCCAATGGCCCAATCAATACAGCCAGCGGATGCGCACTTCCACTAAAACAGCGAATGGCATATCTGATGTGAGCAACAGCAAACAAAAGTACTGGCACAACAGACATGCCCCACAACACGTAGGACATGCCCAACAACGCCGATGCTTCATCCAGTGAAAGAACCAACGTTAAGTCGCTGGCGGTTGCGCTGGCTACTATTGCTGGAAGAAACATGAGCGAATACGACTGTGGCTGCTGCTGACGGATGGTAGAGAATACGTATGCGGGAACTGCAACAATTCCCAGGAATGAAGCTGCGCCTGCACAGCACTTCCAAAGAAAAAGCATTAGGTCTGCTACCAATGGCGCTAGTGTTATGTCAATAATACCGGAAAAGTTACTTAGTGCTGTGAGCACCGACACAAGTAGCAGTCCAACAAGTCGCATCTGCTGTACATGACAGCCTGGGATATTAGTGTTATAATCAGCAGTGGTATTGCTGTTGGGTTCTGCACTATGGGATGCTGCTCGGCGAGACACTGCGAGACGCAGCAAGTAGAGCGGCAGAAACAGAAGCAGTAGCGTTATTCCCACATACGAAAGAACTGTGACAAAAAACACCATCCAATTGCTTTCGCTACTCCACACGTCGCTGGTGGGTTTCTCAAAGTCAAACCCTTCTAAAGCCCACGTGTATTTGCGCCAGACTAGCGCGTAGATGCAGAGTACTGTCGATGACTCCAACCATTGCTCATCAACCAAGTTTAGCGCACTGGCCATTGCCGCTGCGCAGTAACGCACTTGCTTCACCACTGCGTCGCTCATAAATACCAAGAATATGCTGCAGAAGATTAAAAAAAGGTGTTGAAGTAACAAAAGGGGAAATAATACAACTTTTATATTGGACGCTTTCAGAAAAGAAGCGTTTCTTGGGGTCTTTTTTTGCGGAGGCTCCGATGCTTGTGGACTTTTTCCGCCCTTTGCTAATCTGAGACATGCTTACTTGGCAAAGGTCTAGAATTTCATCCATCACGTGGTCCTTACTTTTACCTTTGAAGCTTCCATTCTAACTGTTGAAGTACAGTACGCTAATGCCATTGAGAATTCTTAAACCTCTCTACTTTCTACAAGTATATTCTCAGGATATCCTATACGATTATCTGGAAATACGCATGGACAAGCAACCGCATCAAGCAGAATAACGCTGTTTATGTTTTTTTCTTAATAAAGTTCATATCTGCTATTTTAAAAATAATGCATAACTTTTAGAGCACTAGTGCATTCTTTTTGGTATATGTGTTATAAAAGTACATTAAAGGCGAGAATCATTATGGCATAGTTACCAGCAGCCCATATCTAATCGTCTACAAAAACATAGTTTTTAGTAGATCAACAGTAGGAGTTATGGAGTTACCATCTTATCTTTTAGTTCATTTTGTTTGCTTTCTTTCACCTACTTTTTCCTTCGCTACGCTACAATGGTTACTATTCGATTTGTATTACTCGGAGGATTGGCTATTACTGGAACAATAGGGACGGTGTTCTTCCTAGGTAGTTGGCACATACGTGACGAGAACGCACAGCTGTCAAATACACAGCTTGCTGACAACATAAAGAGGTGGAATACGTTATCTGGAAAACCCTCACAATTAGTGGGCCACCGAGGAGAAAAAGCCTTTATGCCTGAGCATTCTCTTGGATCGTACTGGCAAGCAGGGTTAGAAAACGCAGACTGGATTGAACCAGATTTGGGACTCACAAAAGATGGACATTTGGTAGTAAACCACAACGAATGGCTGGGCGAAACCACCAATATAGCAGAAATACCAGAACTAGCACACTTACGCACCAATAGATCATGGACGGATAATGGCAAATTTGTCAATATTACGGAGGAATGGTTTATATTTGATATGACTTTGGAACAAGTGAAAAAGGTACGGATTAGACAGGATTCTAAATATCCTTGGCGTCCTTTGCACTTTAATGATATGTTTGAGGTGTTGACATTCGAAGAATACTTACAGTTGATGCGCAATTTGACTGTGGATTTGGGCAAACCTTTCGGTGTCATTCCAGAACTAAAATCGCCAAAACGATATAATACGGGACGCAGTTATCCGAGATACTTTGAAGATCGAGCAATATTGACTCTGAGCCATTATGGCTGGACGAATATCACAGCCAAAATCAATCGCACAGCCCACAGTGACTTACAATTGAGTCCCTTAGGAGATCTTCCAGAAAATACTATCCTGGGACCATCCACATGGCAGAGCTTTGATCTCGACACAGCAGAATATTTGGCTCAACACACCAACACACCAGTGGTGGCATTATGTGAAGATCTACCATGGGTGTTTACTCCACGTGGTCTGGACTATTTAGCAGGGTTTGCTCAGATTGTTTCTTTCTGGAAAGATTTCTTTGTTGCTGGAGCTGAATCCCTCTTTCGCGCAGGAAATGTCACGTGGGATGAGGAGGATATCCGAAACATGGGTGGATTTATTGCACCGCAGAACTTGGCACATGAAATACACATCCGTAATTTGGCCTTTTCGCCATATACTTTTTATGATTCTCGCCAGGAAATGGGCTATTTGTGTCAAAGACAGGATGTCCCTGGTAATGCTCTAGTGCAATGTCCAAGAAATAGAACAGAGGAGCTTTCTCTGTTCTTCTCCTTGGGCGCGGATTATTTGTTTGTTGAGAATATTGTTGAGGCAAGTAACACCCGAACGCAATTTGATAGCTGTAGAAATCTGTAGATTTATTTTTCCTAGTACATTTCCAAAATGTGACTAAAGGACATGTTGCTGGATGATTGCGATGGTTTGCCAAGACCATTTCTGGTTGTGAATCTACTCACACATGCGGATTTGGCATCTGCACACGTGTTGGTTGGAGATGGATGTTGATTTCTTATTTCATTCTGTTATGTTATTATTTTTCTTAACTGTGTGATGCACTTTTTTGAACTTTTACATTCTTGGCGCTTGTGGGCAGAGTCATGTCACGTTCAGACCAGATGGAGACCCCGAGTTCGGATCCGATTCTTAGCCGCCACCAGTGACATCGTGTGAGAATTTGGGAGGTGCATCAATGACAACTACATGTAGTTTCCCTTGGCATCTTGGCAGATAAGGAACTTTCAGGGTCGAATTAAAATCAAGGAAGGATGTCCGATAGGATTCGCTAATAAAAAACATGAATCTTTCCCCCATCCCAAAAAGAAGCATGTTTTTTTTTAGCCAATGCGGATTGCCGATTTACCTTTGTGCTGTAGTCTTTTTAGTTGAGAAAGCAGAGAGAAAAATTTAGAACTTTTTGCCAAGCAAGCAAGCTAAAAAAAGGTGCAGCTTCTTCCTTGGAATTCCCAACTCAGAACTATCACTCCTTTTTTTCCACTTGGGTGACATTTTACACCTTTTTCTTTTCTTAGAGTTCACTACAGTTTCAACTTTTCATTTATTATAACCCCCTCCCTCTTTCATTTCTACACATCCATCTATAGAACATTCAGTCATCTTTTTATATTATCAAATAGCAAAGTACACGCTATACTTTTTCAACCCAAAAAGAACAACAATGGAACGGGATTTCGACTTTAACGATGAAGACATTGATCAGCGTCTGCGGTATTTTACATACATTCCAAAGGATGTTTATCCAGAAGTAGCAATGAGCGCGTTCTTAATAATAACGGTAATACTTATGTGGCAGATAATACACTATAAAGCACAACGGTGGTTGTATATACTTCCAGGAACATCACTTGCAGAAGCAGTAGGGTATGCAGTGCGTATAGTATGTATCCATCAAATGTCTTTTGGTGCTTATGTGGCTATGACATTGTTCTTGCTTGTGCCTGTGAATGCCCTGGCATTAGCCAACTATAAAGCTATTTCGGTGGTGATCAGCGAAAGACAGGGACCAAAAGCGAGGTTTTTCTGGCTGCGACCGCGTTTTGTCAATTGGTTCTACTTTTCTAGCGATATATTCTCTATTGCTATGCAAGGAGCAGGCGGTGGTATGATGACAAGTGATGATACTAGAGACACAGGCAAAATCATTGTACTTCTTGGATTGATCGTACAATTATTCTTCTTTTCTTGCTTCCTGGCTACTTGTGTGTATGTTTGGAGGAATCCAGAATACAATGTTCATGTTGGCAAATGCGATAATAATCAAAAGCACGCCAAAGTACGTGTACTTTGTGCTATTATTTCTACTACTGTTCTCATTTTATTGCGCTCTATTTATCGTATTGCTGAGTTTGCTGATGGATATGGTGGCAAAATCTATAGCTCTGAATGGGCATTCTACGTTTTCGATACTATTATGATCTTCTTGGCCTTTGTCATTTTTGTTGTTGTATTTATTGGACACAACTTCCCGCGTCGAGTACACGGCAGGATCTCTTCGACAGAGGCTGGAAACGCTCCTGCGGGCTCCTCCATGCATTTGGTAGACAAGGATGGATATCCGCTACCCAGTGTCTAACTGGTCTACTGTCACATGACCATAATGGTCTGGCTATTATTTTTTACTTTCCACGCATTTCGGGCGTTTGCCTCTTCTTTTCTTTTTGCTGCTTTCCAAAGAAAAATATTGTTGTTCTACATAACATTCGCTTGCATTTGTTGAAGAATAAAGGATAGCTGCCGCTCCTTTTCTGTTGCGTAAATGGCGTCAACAGCTCGTTTCGATGAGTTTGAAACAGTAGACTGGATCGACGATAGTGCCAAAGAACGAAGGCGTCAGCAACGCAATGAGAATATTGTGTGGAGTGACAGAAAGTCTTGGTTATATTTGGCATACGATTCAGTAGTATCATGGATAGTAGTGTTAGTAGTCGGAGTACTAATTGGCATAAACACAGCGTTTATTTCAATAGTGACAGAATGGCTAAGCGATGCGAAATTAGGCGTATGCGCAACAGGTTGGTGGCTAAACGAAAAGTTTTGCTGCTGGGAATATGCGGTTCCACTTCCGCCGCCTGACACTATATTGAAACAAGGCAGTGGTGATTTTGGAGAAGGCTGTCCAGAATGGATGACTTGGGATCAAGCAATATTTGGATCTGAGACTGTGGCAGTTCGGTGGATGGCTTTTGTAGTGTTGGGTACGGCAATGGCAACAGTGTGTGCGTTTTTGGTACGCGAGTATGCGCCGCTGGCTGCGGGCTCTGGATTACCAGAGATCAAAGCTGTGCTGGGAGGATTTGTGATACGTGGATTTATGGGCGGTTGGACGCTGCTTATGAAGAGCGTTGGACTTGCACTGGCAGTGGCTTCGGGACTTAGCGTAGGAAAAGAAGGACCAGCTGTACATATGAGCTGCTGTGTGGGTAATGTAGTGTCGCGTAACTTTGCAAAGTACCGTCGTAGTGCAGCACGCCAGCGCGAGATAATATCAGCTTCTGCAGCAGCTGGAGTAGCTGTAGCCTTTGGAGCGCCAATCGGAGGAGTATTATTTTCTATGGAAGATTTGAGCTCACGATTTCCTCGTAAAACACTCTGGCGTAGCTTCTTCTGCGCCCTTATCGCTACTGCCAGCTTGCAAGCAATGAATCCATTCTGGACAGGAAAATTGGTTATGTTTCAAGCTAGCTATGATCGGGATTGGCACTTTTTCGAAATACTCTTCTTTGCTATCATTGGTGTATTCGGTGGAGTATATGGTGGATTGTGTATTAAATTCAATCTGCGTGTGGCTGCGTTTAGGAAAAAACATTTGGGCCCTTGGGCTGTACAGGAAGTTGCTCTACTGGCTTTGGGCACGGCTGCTGTTACTTATTTGAATGTGTTTACCCGCGAGGACATGGGTGAGGCACTCTCCTATTTGCTGCAGGAGTGTAAACTTGTTGGCGGCAGTGCTGTGGATGGCGGATGGAATGGTATGTGTGTACCTGAGAATGCATTGCGTGTGGCATGGGGCCTCTTCGCTGCAACGGTAATCCGGATTTTTGGGACGGTATTGGCATATGGATGCAAAGTCCCCTGTGGTATCTTTGTACCTTCAATGGCAATTGGCGCATCGTTTGGTCGTATGCTGGGTACTATCGCGCAGGAACTACATCGGACGCACCCCAAATGGGCGCTGTTTGCGCATTGCGCACCGGATACTCCATGTATCACACCGGCAACCTATGCTTTTCTGGGCGCGGCAGCAGCCATGTGCGGTGTGACTAAAGTCACAGTGTCGGTGGTAGTAATCATGTACGAGCTGACAGGTGCGCTGAACTTTCTTGTACCAACTATGATTGTGGTGATGGTGGCCAGAATCATTGGTGATGCAATTGTGGAGGGCGGCATTTCAGAACAGCTCATTCTGCTTAATGGCATTCCGTTTCTGGGTGAAGACTCTGCTGAAGATGATGTTGTGATCGTTGATGAACAGGATCAGCGCCTTTTGGGCCTTCCGGTGGCTGCTTTAATGCGCACCTGCGATGACGATATGTGTGTGTTGCCTGCAAGTGGTCTGTGCTTGGACCGTTTGGTTAGATTGGTTGAAACTACCCCGAATATTCGGGGATATCCAGTAGTGGACAATGAACAGGACATGCGGTTGGTCGGTTATGTGCTTCGTAGCGCTGTCATCCGTGTGTTGGTAGCAAACCAACTCTACTCGATTATCGATGGCACTCTGCAACCGGGTACCAGCGCATCGCTGCCAGTGATCTTTAGTGGTGCTGCAAATATTGCTACAGCAAGTGTTGATGGCAGCACACTATTGCCGTTGGATTTGTCAGAATTGGTAAATACTAGTTCTATTTCGGTGCGACCACGTACTTCGGCTGAGACCACCATCGAAATCTTTCGAAAAATGGGCCCCCGCATCATCTTGGTCACTAGTGACGAGGATAATGGCCAGCTGGTTGGTCTGCTAACACGAAAGGATGTCTTGAGACACATGCGACAACACCACAGTTAGATTACCATAATACTCAATATTACACCATCTGGTGAAAACCATATCGATGTTATTTTGTGGTTTGATGCTTTTCGAAAGAACTTTTTGTCTATTTTTTATTGCTTGCACCTCCAAAAATTTTGGCTGTTCAACTGTACTTTAACTTGCAAAAATATAACAAAACTAACCAGATCAGGTCAGCTTCTTCTATTCAGAGAACAACATAATGCTGTCGGTTTTGCAAAAGCCATTGCTTATGCAAGAGGAGAAGACCAAAAATATTGACGGCATTGAGGCAATGCAACGGATCAACAAGTTCCTTAATAGTGAAGTTGGTGCTCAATCAGCTCCCAGTGGTCTAATACAACAACTACGCCTGTTGCAGAATACACTGGCGAAAGAAAATCGTGGTCCAGGCTCAACTTCCAGCTCTGATGTTGAAAACTACGTCTAATTTTTTTCTAAAGTATTGCTTTTTTTGCTTAATTGTAAATCGATTACTGTTTAATCGCCTTGTTAATACTTTGGATAAAGTCAGATGACCTTGTCACTTGAAGCATCTACGCGTTTAACTGAAAATAAATTATTTGAAGAGAGTGCTGTTGAGAGAAAAAAACATTCTTCTTTTATTTTAAATCATCTTGCTGCTGAAAAAGAATAAAATCCACTTTCTGGTTTCTTGATCTTGCAAGAATCTTGGACCTTTCAGAAAATAAACAAATACCTCTATCGCATATTCCTTTTTTCAACACGTACTTGCAGCAAATCGACTAAGAGAGAGGAGGAGTGAAATGTTTGGTTCTGGCGGCGCCTTTGGAAGTAGTGGAGGTACTGGGGCTTTTGGTAGTCAGCCCAAGCCTGCTACGAACGCCTTTGGTGGGTTTGGTCAATCTAGCAATAGTGGGACTACGGGGTTTGGTAGCAACAGCGGCACGGCTACCAACACAGGCTTTGGGACAGCTGGCACAGGCGCATTTGGACGAAGCAGTGCCACTGGCGGATTCGGCTCGACTACAGGCGCGTATGGTAGCGGTAGTAGCACTGGCGGCAGCACAACAGGAGGATTTGGGTCCACCACAGGCGGATTTGGTAGCAACACTGCTGGTGGGAGTGGAAGTGTGTTTGGTCAGGCTGCGCAGCCATCGGGCTCTTCTTCGTTGTTTGGCGGTGGTGGAAGCGGTGGGTTTGGTACCACTGCTGCGGCCACGGGCACAGCTCGAGTCAACTACGAGCCCACTATCGAGATGACAGCCAACGGGAAGAGGGATTACTTCGCTAATATATGCTTTATGAACGCGTACAAGGACTTTTCGCCAGAGGAGCTGAGGGTCCAAGACTACGAGGCCGGACGCAAGAAGGCCGACGCGATATCCGGAGGGTTTGGACAACCGGCGTCGACCAGCGGCACCAGTGCATTTGGACAGTCGTCGGGATCCGCGACAGGAGCATTTGGGCAGACGCCTGCAGCCAGCGGGGCGGGTGGCACCTCCGGAATATTTTCGTCATCGGGCGGGTTTGGCCAGACATCTGGCGCGGGCACTGGGTTTGGGCAGACGTCAACTGGGTCGCTTGGCTTTGGACAGACGCCGACCACCACAGGCGGGGGGTTCGGCGGCGCGTTCTCCAGCGGAAGCGGAATTGGCGGGTTTGGGCAGACTGCTGGCGCTGGAGCAGGCATGACGGGCGCAGCAGCAGACAAACCTGCGTTTGGGCAGACGTCTACGGGTGCATTTGGCAGCGGAGGTGGGTTTGGGTCGACGTCGACTGCTGCGCCAACGTCTGGGTTTGGTGCATCGACTGGCTTTGGCGCGTCGACGGGCACTGGCGCATTTGGAAGCAGCACGGGTGGGTTTGGGCAGCAGCAGCAGCTGCAGACATCTGGCACCACTGGCTTTAATTCGACCTCAGGCTTTGGCACACAGTCCGGGTTTGGCGGGTATGGAACGTCGGCCACTTCGCAGCCAGCCGCCTCGACGGGCGGGTTCGGACAAACGTCGACTGGCGGCAGTGGCGGGTTTGGAGCCGGCACAGGCAACTCGGCGTTTGGAGGCGGCGGAGGAGGCGGCACCACAGGTATGTTTGGCACGAGCACGGGCACCGCTAGCACCAACACAGGCGGATTTGGCACCAACACAGGTACGTCTGCGACCGGCGGAGGAGGCTTCTTCAACAAGCCTGCGGAGTCGGGAGGCAGCATATTTGGAAACTCCGGCGGCACCGGGATGTTTGGGAACACCGGAGCTGCCGGCGGCAATGCGGCCGGCACAGGCGGCTTTGGAACCGCGGGTGCCGTTTCTGGCGCGGGCACCGGTGGAAGCCTGTTTAGTAACGCAGGGGCCAATGCGGGCGGTGGCGGCACAAACGCGTTTGGCCTACCCAAGCCGGCCGGAGCCACTGGCACAGCAGGCGGCATGTTTAACAGCACGTCGGGCGCGGGCGGCGGCCTGGGCTTTGGCACATCAGGCGCAGGTGGCAGCTTGTTCGGCGCGCAGAACACGGGCGGGCTCGGCGCGGGCGGAACCGGGATGTTCAACGCTGGAGGCAACGCAGCCTCTGGCGGCGCGGGCGCAGGCGGGGGTACGTTCAACAGCGGTGCAGGCGGCAGCAGCATGTTTGGGACCAAACCCGCGGCGGGTGCAGGCATGGGCGGCGGATTTTTAGGAGGCGGAACATCGGGCTTTGGGCTGGGTGCAACCAGCAACCAGACGCCCTCACTGTTTAGCGCGCCGGCGCAGCAGCAGCAACAGCCGCTGTCCCTCTTTGGACAGCCAACGCAGCAACAGCCAGCGCAGCTCCCGGCGCTGCAAACGGGGCAGCTGGCAGCACAGATTGACCGGCAGCCGTACGGCGTCAGCGCGCTGTTCGACACAAGCAAGCTGGCCAATAAGGCGGCCGCAGCGCGCGCTGGACAGAGTCATCTGACTGCGACGCCGTTGCGTACCACCGTGGGCGGTCAGGCACTCGGCGACAAGGACGCCACGGAGTACAGGAAGCGCGGGCTGAATCTGAAGCAGCTGTCGACGCCGCACGTTGGGACAGCCATGAGCAGCCGGCTGCGGCCGCGCAGATTTGGGGCACCCGCCAACGACACAACGGGCATGCGGCTGCAGGCGACAGGCGTTGGCACGACGACCAAGGCGACCGCAGCCGCGCCACGCACTCCGGCAGGGAAGGGCCGCGAGGTGTCAGGGCTGTTTGGGCGCGATGGGTTCCTGTCGCCTGAAAGCCAGTTGCCGCACTCGAATGTGAAGCGTTTGATCATTACGCGTAAGCCCAGCTTTGGCAGCGCGGCCCCAGCAAGGGAGGCTGACGGGTCGCCCCTTCGCGACCGCGCAAGCACCGTGGCTGGACTGGAGACGTCGCGCCTGTCGCCGTCGCCGCCGCCCATGGACAACCCCTGGGCCGATACGCCGCGCGCAGCTCGCATACATGCCATGCAGCTACGTCCGAAGAGCTCGGCCGAGAAGCCGCGACGTGCCTCGGCTGGCGTCGACAACTCCTGCCTTGCAGAAGAGGCAGAGGCGTTTGAAGCGCCTGTTGTTGCAGACGGGCTCGAGTATGGCAGCGATGAAGACGCGACAGAGGAGGAAGATGAGGACGGCGTGGGGAAATACTGGATGCGACCGCCGCTTGAGGACCTGCGCGCAATGACTACGCAGCAGCTGCACGGTGTGCGCAATCTGACAGTTGGACGCAACGGCGTTGGACAGGTCAGCTTTGGGCGGGCGGTGGACCTGACGACGGTGGGGTCGCTTGGTGCGATTGCGGGCGGCGTAGTGCTGTTCAGCGACCGCGTATGCACAGTCTATCCGGACGAGAGCAACAAGCCGGCACGCGGCCACGGGCTGAACGTGCCTGCGACGATCTCGCTGCATAATTGCTGGCCGGTGGACCGCGCGACGGGCGAGCCTATTGAGCACATGGACGACCCGCGCGTGCGCAAACACATCCGCCGGCTGCGGCGTATTGAGGAGACGGAGTTTGTAGACTTTGTCGACGGGACGTGGATCTTCCGCGTACAGCACTTTTCGCGCTACGGGCTGGACGACAACCACGAGGATGGCTTTGACGAGGAAGACACTGTTGCTGCCACTGAGCGGCTGCTGCAGGGTTTTGGTAAGGCCACCGCATCATCAGCATCACGCACGCCGGGCCGGCTGGGCGGCTCCGACGCGGTGGCCCAACAGCAGCACCTGCCCAGCCCATCAGCGACCGCTTCCGCCGTTGCCCGCAGACATGTGTCCTTTGATGCCGGGCTGCTGGACTCGTCTGGCAGCGATACTGACATTCTGGCCAGCACCAGCCATTCTGACGAAGACGTGACCGGCTCGAACAACTCGGATGCAGCTGACTCGAACAGTCCGGACGCGGACGACCAGCCGACGCCGAGGCTTCCGTTTCCGCAGCGTCCGCCACCGCAGCTGTTGCTGGGCACGCGCCACGCAGACGCGCTGCGCCGGGCGCCTGTGATGCGCGCGTCGCTGTTCTCGACGGGCTCGTCTGCGGGCGGCGGCAACAAGCGCCCAGCCGAGCCTGCTGCGTCTGTCGCTCCGGCGACGCGGCCGGCGTTTTTTGGACGCGTGCAGGCGCGGTCTCCGGCTGTTGCGCAGCCTCTCCACGCAAAACCTATTTCGCAGCCTTCTTCTGAAAAGGTGGCGGTGCGGGGCAAGCGGTCCAGTGGGCGGCGGACGACAGGCCAATCGTCGCGCGCCACGACCGCCACCCGTGCGACAGCGGAGTCGGTGGCAGCGCTGGATCTGCCGCCGCCAAGCAAGTATCTGCGCACAAGCGAGGCGGGCATTACGCGTGAGCTGCTTGCGACGCCACAGCCCTACGCGACGTCACTGACGCATGGGCGGTCAGGTGTAAGCGCGGATGCCGGTCTAATGATGGCGCGCAGCTTCCGCGTGGCATTCGGCCCGCAGGGGCAGCTGGTGTACCTCCAAGGCACTGGTCGTGCGTTGGGTGGCACAGACGCTGCAGCCGGGCGCTTCGGCCGCGGCGCGTCATCTGTGGTTGTGGTCGACAACATCGCACGCCATCTGCACGCGGCACCTGGCGCGCTCGACGTATTGGCGACGAGTAGGTGTGCTGAGCCTGACGGAGTGGTGCCTGCAGATCGTTCCCACGAGACGTCTGCCGCGGCACTTGACTACCACCGCCAACTGCATCTGCGGGCTGTTCGCGCGCAATGGGAGCACGCGCTTGTCCGCGCCGATTTCAATGCAGGCATAGCGTGTCCGCAGGTCCGGTTTCGCGAGGATACGACGATTGCCTCGGTGCTTGCGTCGCTACGCAGGGCTGGTGGAGGAAGCAACTCGGTGGAGGTGTCCGCCGATGAGTCCCGCGTGCTGGAGCTTGCAGCCGTGCTGTTTGACGCATTGACCGAGACCGCAGACGATGGTGACGATTTGACAGACGCGCAGTGCGCACGCATTGCCAGCGTCCGTCGGCGCCAGGCGCTTACGCGTTGGCTTACGGCAGCAGTAGCGGATCATGTGCAGCTCGATCTGCTGCAGGCTGGCCAGAGCGCAGCGCCCGCGGCGGCGGCTGTCTTTGCGCTGCTGTCTGGCCACCGCATCGAGGCGGCGTGTCTGGCAGCGACATCCCACCGCGACTACCGCCTGGCGACGCTAGTAGCGCAGTGCGGTGCTGGCGGCGTTGGCGGTGGTGGCAACGACCAGCAAGTCCACGCGCTCGTCCGTGCGCAGCTTGATCGTATTGCAGCCACTGCCGGACAGGGTCTGTCGCCTGCATACCGTCGCGTCTACGAGCTTATTTCCGGCAACACGCAATGGATGACGCATTCGCAGGTTGGCAAGCACAGCGAGTCTGCTGCCGCCATTGACAAGGAATACGTCGCTGCGGGAGTCGACTGGAAGCGAGCGTTTGGGCTGGGCCTGTGGTATGCGCAATCGCCAGCTGATCGCGTGGCCGAAGCTGTGGTGTTGTACGAGCGAGAGGTTGAGCGTCGAGCACCCGTTGCCCCACCGCTGCCTTCGTGGCTGTTTGGCTGCACCGCCGGAGCAAACCAAAGCCTGGCGGCGGCAACGATAGTGCAGCTGCAGCGGATGTGCGGGCCGGTGGCAGCAGCGGGTCCATTGATTGCACAGCGTGCGGTTGATCTGCTTAATCGTGGAGTATGGGATCCTGTGTTCCAGCTGCTCAAGCTTTACGGGACCCCGTCCTTCCCGCTTGAGGCAGCGCTACTGCCAGAGTCCTTTTCTCCCGCACGCGGTGATGTGCGACTGTCGGCGCTTCTGGGCTGGCTGCTGGCGACTGTGCGCGCCTGCCGAGGCTTCGACGACGCCTGTCGCAGCCCAGACAGCACCGCGGTTGTTTCGATGTCGTATAACCGGCTTCTGACGGGTTGGGCGCTTCAACTGGAGGCGCTGGGCCAGTGGCACTGGGCGTGCTTTGTGCTTCTTCAGTTGGCCAGCGCACCGCACAAGGAACATGCCATCCGCGCGCTGCTGGAGCGGTCTCTTCCGAACGCGCTGCCGACGAGCACGCTGATGCCATCACTTGGCGCTGACCTTCTTCCGCCTGTTTTGGGCGTCGAGGATGGCGCCGCTGTCGACCAGGCCGAGGAGCAGGTGCGCTTTGTCCTTCACGAGCTTCAGCTGCCCCGCGAGTGGTTGTTTGACGCATATGCCACCCGTGCGCGTTATGAGCGAGACTTGGCGGATGTTTGGGCTGGGCAGTCGCACAGACTTCTGCGCAGTGAGCTGGCAGCCGATACCGTGGGCCATTTTGTACTTGCAGGGGATACATCCCGTCGCACGACAGCCAGTGGAAGAAAGATCATCCCTTCGTATTTCAGTCGTTTTACAGGAGTGCAAGGCCAGCTGGCATCTAAGAGTTCGAGCGCTTTATCCGGTGGCTCCCTATCGTCTGTCAATTCGCTGATGTCCTCGTCTCTTAGGAAGCAGCAGCCACAGCAGCAGCAGCAGCAGTCGGATGCCTGCGCCATTGCTACTTTGCGCCAAGTAGCATGGCTGCTTAGTGCTGGGCGCTTTTCATCTGCCCACGCAGTCGTATTGCAGCGCATTGCTCCCGATGCCATTTTGCGTGGCGACTACCGGCTGCTCGCGCGTATTTTTGCGCTTGTCGATCCCAGACAGCACCCTGAAGTCG
>JANBQQ010000203.1:0-27108 GCA_027577275.1 Coemansia sp. RSA 988 | reverse complement strand
AAATAAAAGTAATTTAAAAATGGGTGGAACAGTTTCCATGCTCACTGTATATCACTTTTTTTCTGCATACATGAGTAATTTTGTTTAGCTGGAAGGAAATGCTGCATAATATATTATTACATGTGCCATGGGCGCGGTTGTAAATGTTCTTATTGTTTGTTAGCATTTTTTTACACTTCCAGTAGCCTATTGCTTCTAGGTGAAATTATTTTTATAAACGTCGCTTTGCTTGTCCAAGCCAAATATTATCTGGCACAAATGTGCACAGAATATGTGAAAAATGTATAATCTCGACAGCGCTGTGTAAAAAATTGGAGATGGAGTATCCACTTTAATAATAGTAACCTGTGCTAAGCAGCAAGAAAAAGCATTGTCATTATGAACTAGAGCAAAGCTATTCTTGCCGCTTTCGGAGGAAGTCTGAAATTGTGCAAGAGAATTAACAATCTGTACTAGATGAGCACACATTGGTAACGTCATCAATGAGACTAGTGAAACTGGCGTTAATTGATTACCAGAATATCAGCATCAGAATCCTGGATATATTTTGACCTACCTTCAAGCTGTGCAGGTATTGCTCGCATTTAATTCTCAGCATTGTTACTCGCCACAACTCAAGCCATCCTAATCTACTCCCCATCGAGGTTAAAGCGAGCGGTGCTGTGTTGCTATGCGTGGAATCCCTATTGCAGTTTACAAGATTTAGCAAGAGCCTAGCAGAATAAGCGGAATGGCACCTTGTCACTGCACGGAAGTTGACAGCAGTAACATCGCATTCCGGTGTTAACAGACAGAACGTGTTCGATGATGTCATAGTTAAAAACATTCAAACCCCTTCAATACCTCGCATCCCTCAGCTCCCTCATAATTTTTCTCCTCGTAGATTTTTTTTTACACATAAGCCACCGACAAGCAACAGAGGAAGACAAAGACATTCAGGGGAACACTAAAGCCAATGTTGCTCGGCATCCAGCCAGCACAAGCATAAGGGGATACTAAGAAAGGAGGGATGTTGTGGCTAGAGCTGCATGCCGCAAGCTTATTGCCATTACTACGCTGCGTTTCATCATTTGCAGACAGGAGGCGTCCGTTAAACTACAGACTAACTTTAAATTCTATATCGAACGTCTTTACGATTGGCTGCACTGGTGGATAGGGTCAAACTGCAGGCATAGCCGCAAGCACGAATACGACCTGCTCCCTCTCCCTTTGCTCGCAGGGAAAGATGGCTTGCGTAGTTAAATGCCAACGAAATACGTTGCTTAGCTACCATGATGAGAGCATCCCCCCAATGCTTGTCCTTCCTTTCTGAGGAAGAAGCAAATGATGGAATGACAAAGAAAGAATCCAGACCGATACACGCTTACCGGTAGCCGCTCCACCGTGTTGTAATTGACTTGGCGGGCGTTGTCTGTGGATTGGATCCCAGATTCTTTTGTCTGTACATATTTTTATTATTATTATTCGGTCGGACATTCGGTTAGAGCCTAGTGATAAGTGGCGGTGTGTCTCACTGCTTTTTTGAACCTCATACTACTCCCTCCCTGAATTACTCGATAGAGGAACGATTACAGGCTGCATATCGGGACTGTGTTTGAAAAGTTGTGAAAGGCGTGGATTGAACAAAAAGCCGTGCAGAAAACACAGTCATTTTTTCTCCTTGCTGTGGCGAGAACGACAGGCGAGAAATAAACCAAGTATCAAAGGTCGACTTCTTATTACTCCAAAATCCTTGGAATTTTATAGCTTGGTCCTCGGACACGACTTTTCTCTTCCTTCAATATTATTTACTTTCCTTCTTAGATTACCCCTGACTTTCCTTGTGTAGGTTATTTTTCTCTACATTCTCGATAGTTAGCATTTTCCTTACTAGCTAGACAAGAATAACTACAATATTATTTGCGGCCTATCTGCGCTTATCTCATTAGTTAGACTTGGAACACATGCTCCTTCTATAGACTACATTTATTTAAATCTGTCCCTGTAGTGTATATTCTCACTGTATTGTCAGCCAACCTGCACGCGTCTATTGTCTGCAGTTTAACATCTTGAAACTTATCTCACATCGCTAAAGATTAGCCTGTTGCTAGAAGATACGTCTGTGGCTACTTGGTAATTAAACGATTTTGTACTATTCGTTGGCAAGCTGTTCTTAGATTCAAACTGCTCCTGAACTGCGTATTATATTATTTACGCCACTATTTCAGCCAGGCTTTAACTGGCTATATACAGTGACGTGTGGAAAATATATTTCTTTTCAGCAAGACTTTAACATGAGAAGCCCAAGAGATCTTCTGGCTAGATTGCCAAAAGTTGGCATCACCAGATCCTTCAGCTTTGCCAACCCACACATAGCTGCTGGTATCGTTGTTTTTGCATCGTTTATTGGCATGATCCTGGGACCTGGAGTTACCAATTCGTATGGCGTCTTTGAAGAGGAGTACGAGAACCGTTTTAGTAACAAAAATAATAGCGATGGAACGATATCATCAGCCATCGCAATTGGCGCTGTTCACGTATCTGTAAACTATCTCTTCACAACAATTGCTGGCGCGCTATGTGAGCGGCTGGGAATGGGGCTGACAACGTTTATTGGAGGGGTAATGCTCGGTGTTGGTCAAATTGCCGCTGGGTTCTGCACAGAGGTAAGTCAATATAATTCGTTTGGAAGTTGCGATGCAAGGAGTGCCAACCTTTGGATACTCAACCACTGTACTGGCTTATACAAAAAGTACAATTTGATAATGGTTTTATTCTCACTTTTAAAAGTAGGTATGGCAACTTGTGCTGACGCAAGGAGTGCTGGCCGGTGCTGGCGTCGGCACAATATTTATAGTAGTGTCGACTATTCCGACATCATGGTTTAGCAAAAACCAGGGCTTCCTTATTGGAGTCGTGCACTCTGGTTCAGGAGTTGGTGGACTGATGCTGGCGCCACTAACGCGGTTCTTGATTAACAGATACACATTAATGGGGGCGGTCAAGATACTGGGGATTATCTTGGCGGTGGGTATAACGCTGGTCAGCTTGGGAATGGCTACCAAGCCCGAAGAACTGATGGACCAGGAGGATGAGGAGAATATTGAGCAAGTCTCAACTACAGACAGCATCAGCGAAAACAAAGTCAGCAACCTGGCCAAGAAGCGCATGTCGGTGCGCAGCTTTGGTGTGCGCGATGTGCACAGCACTCGTGGAGTGCTTCGCTCGCAAGAGTTCTGGTACTTGAACGTTGCTGTGATGCTTGCAGAGGCAGCATTTTATGTTGTGCTGTTCTTTCTCCCAGTGTACTCGATTGGCATTGGGCTTACCAGCGAGCAGGGCGCACTGATTGCTGGTGTAGCTAATGGCGCCACAATCATTGGACGCATCACAATTGGATATATTGCTGATCTTTCGGGAAACATCAACATGTTCTTTATTACGCATCTGCTGGTAACATTATCATGCTTCTTTCTGTGGTACCCAGCAAAATCATTCCTGATTATGATGGTCTTTGCTTGCACATTCGGTCTGTTTGCCGGAAGTCTGACGCCAATGGTGCCGCTTTGTTCGGTAACATTGTTTGGACAGAACGGACTCGCCAATAATGTCGGTCTTTTAGGCATCGGTATGGTGCTTACTACACCTGCAGCGCCTGTCGTTGCGCGTATCTTTTACGAAAAGCTTGGACAGAATGGCGCTGGATATGGTACAGTCGCACTGTTCTGTGGAGCCATTTACTTCCTTGCTACACTGAGTATCTTTGCGCTTCGGATCTGTGTTTCAAGGAAACCGTGGGTCAAGATTTAGAGCTAGACATTCAGCGTCTCTTTATTCTACATTTCATCGTTAACGTTCTCCAATCAAACTTTATGCCTTCTAGCACTCTTTTTTGAGTGGAAAATGTATGTGCAAGCAAATTGTGACTGCTGCCAAGCATTTCAATTCTATAGGTGCATGCAAGCCTTGCCTGTTTTCTTAAAGCTTTTCCTCCCAGAATCAAGACTCGTGCTTTGACGTTTAAGACATTTTTCATTCTAGGGATGACTTGGACACGTGGTCGGTGTTGTGCATGTTTTTCCTGAGAAGTGAATGCTTGGTGCCAAGTGGTGAGTTTGAAGAGTTGGCTTCAGTTGGCTCCAGCATGGGATGTTTCAAGAGCCAAGCCCTGCGATGCTTTTGGCGTCATCAACCTTCACGGTATGGAAAAAAGAGCCCTGAAAGTGAACCGGCCAATGATTTTTGCCGAAAAAACGCCTCGTGCCATGCTGGAGTGTGTTTGGTGGACATCAATTGGGTGTGATGGCTGCGCCTGTGGCTGCAATTCCTTGTCACGAGCGGTGTGCTGTGTTAGTCATCATCTTTTCAGCTATCTAATTTTGCAGCAACTATTGTTCCACTTCCTTTTCTTTCTTCTTGCCTTATTTTTTTCTGCCTTTTGCACTCCACAAACAACTCACCGACTCTCCCCTCCCCACTACGCCCGCACCAGGGAAAGAAAGACGAGGGGGGAAATACAAAAAACGCAGCTTTCCTTCTACAAACCCCAGCAGCAGTCTTTCCTCCTTTTTCATTTTTTGGGAATTCTACTCTTCTTTTTGGCTTTAATTTCGACACCTATTATTTTGTGACAGCCTATATCTAAGCAATAAAATACAAACTACACCGTGCCACCAAGCTAATTCGTACGGTGGCTATTTCACAGCAGCGACAACAACTAATATATAGAGCCCAGGATGAACTGGGCCAATCCTTCGCTCGGGCGGATGGACGTCGAAAGGCGCAGACGCGACGAATATATTCCACACAACACACATATACAACACGGTAGAAACGGCGCATTGGCATTCTTCTCAGGAATACATACGATGGCATCGGAGGTCATTAGTAATAATGTGTGCGAGTCTTCACGCTTTGACGGCTTTATAGTCGAACCCATGCGGTCGGTGTTGGAGTTTTTCACTGACATGGCGCATCTTGCTATGCCATCTCTATATCTGACTTATTTGGAAGACGATAGGTGTCCCATCCTTTCTGGAAAATTAAACGCCTCACAACAGGAATTAGAGGCAGATGTATCCTCGTCTGAGCCTGGTGATACATATGCAATGGAATCACCTCTACCAAATGCGCTAGTTCTTAACCACCGTTCCAGCTACTATTCACTTCCTTCGATGTCGGCGCTGCATGGATGGCCGTCACAATTTCGGCGATATCAAATGAAGGGCGCCTTTTTACCTATGGAAACCCCGCCATCACAACAGAAATATGAGGTTTTGCGAGAGATTATTGATGAGACGCTTCGCCTTGCTGGTGCTGATGATGTCGATGACAAAGCACAGAAGCATTTCTTGTCATCAAGCGAAGTGCCGGGCCCTAGCAATGCAGATGCTTTGCCACCATATATGGGTGTCCATGACCTGGTCGCTCCCTCTAGCAAATGGCCTGTGGATTTGTTAGAGTACGCCGAGAGCGACAGCAACACCACTAAAACGCACTTTAACTCGGAGTCTTCTGATACGTCGGCTGCTGACGATGAGGCAATTATCGAACCAACACTACTATCCTCGGAGAAGCTTCTGACAGTCAACCAATATTTGCTGCGTCGTATTCGCAAACTCGAGCTGACTAATCAGATTATTCGTGAGGCATATTCAGAGGTAGAAGAGATGCTCGAGGCAGAGCGCCAGTCTAACGCGACGCAGCTACAGGCCTTGAAGAACAAACATGAGGTGGACCTGCAAGACATTGTAGAAGAGTATAAAAAGCGCGCGCGCCAACAGATGGAGAGCGATAGCAATGTCAGCGATGTAGAGAGCGACGCAGATTATGGCTTCCGGCGAGGGTTTACTGCGACGACACCCAAAAAGGATGATACTGTTATTAACAACGACTCTAATATTGACTCGACGGCATCTTGCACTTCTTCACCACTAATGGGCGCTGCTGCTACTGGCAGGGGATCGCCGCCGCCGACAATTCAGCGCAGCATGTCTGACACAGCATTCACTTCGATTTCCAAATCTGAAGACTTTGTTGTGACAGATGAACTCACCATCGAGTTTGCAGACCCTGCACCCGATAGCGAGCCAGAAGCTACCAGCGTCAACGGGCCTAATGTTATGTTTGCGAGTTATTCCAGATGGGACATTGAGGATAGCGACAGTAGCAGCTGCGATGATGATCATATTGATGAGGAGATTGATGCTAGTGATTTCTCAGACGATGGCGAGCAAGATAATGTGGCTGGACTTGAGTTTGCAGTTGACCGGATCCGCGCAGAGCATGACGCTGACATGATTGCATCCAGTGACAGTGACAGCGGCACAGAATCTGATTTTGAGTATGAATCCGAGTATGAATCTGAGTCTGATTTTGACTTTGATGCGATGCCCGCAGCTTCCGAAGATGAGCCGCCAACAAACATCCTACGGTCGCGTTTTTCTCCCGGAGATTATGCCTTTGTCAATCCCGCACGGGCAATGATTAGCCGCTACTATCCAAAGGCTGGCAAATTGAACGTCGCAGCAGATATCGACTGCGTTGTTCCTGAGAGCCTTGAGAGCTCCAAAGACAGCACAACTGCCTTGTCGGGCGATTTCTTGTCGCGGACTGAAAAGACTCTGGATGAACTGGAGGCAGAGTACAATGCGCAACTACCAGCAGACCAGCGTATTGCAAAGTTTATCCTCCGTGCATCATCGCATCTGCAGCAGGGTGCGCGTGGCGGGCTGAGTCTGGGGTTCATGCTGCATAACCTTGAGCTACAAGCAGACAAGTATGCACCTAACCATGCAGCAGTTCTGTGCGCCTTTGTCGAGACACTCTATCGGCTGGCTGAGACTGGGAAGAACATTGGAGATGATCATAGCCAAAACCAGCAGACAGAAGCCAAGGGCCAGCTGCGCTCGGCGCTGTCAAAGAAACAGCGGGATAGAGTCTGCTCGCCACAGCAGGCTGTGCTGCGCATTTCAAAACTCCTGCACACATACATCACGCTACCAGATGACCAAATTCTGATACTACGGCAGCTGGAGGAACTGTCCGAGGCTAACGGCGAGACACGCTTGGCTATGCACTCGATGCTACTTCGCATTTTGTACCAGAGTGAGCTTATTGATCGCAGCACTATTATTAAATGGTACACCTCGTTGCCTGAGGAGGTGTCCGGTGATGATGCAGCTGGGCAGGTCGATACTCCAGTCGATGGTCCCAGCGCCACTCTGCTAGGAAATAACGGGCAAGTGGGCAGTGCTGGCACACAGCGAAGCAGACGTGGCAAGCTGCTGCGTGAAAACGCGTCGCTGTTAGTTATCGAGCTTGCCACAGAAGCCAACACTGTTGGTAGCGGCGTGGGCAGCGCTGCAGAGCATGCGGCAGCAATGGAGGAGCTGCATCAGCAAATCCAGGCAAGCGAGTGTGCTAGTAGCAATAGCAGCAGTGGGGGCCTGGCTGCTACTAACAGCACAAGCTCTTCTACACCATGCCTTCCCAGCGCTTTTGCAGCTAGTAGGGACAACTGCTGCTGCACAGGCACGCTGACGCCAATGTCAGACGAGAACACATCGTTCCATACGCAGTTTCCAGAGTCTGAGGCTGATTCCATCAGCAAATCAAGCGGTCGGGGACTTTTGGCTGCCAGCACCTCTTACGTATCAGTACTGTGTCGTACAAGCAGTATGCACACTGGAATCTCTCGTAGGCTTTTTTCGGAGAGCGTTGATGAGACGCCGTCAACTTCAGCAATGTGTGATAATCGCTATGGTAGTAGCAGCAACCATGGCGTTCCAGAAACTGGAAGCAGCCTGAGGCCAACAAAGCAAGTGACGTTTGCAGCAACGTGAGCTTTTTTATTTGCAGAGATGCAGAGCACCCAAAGCTTTACACAGGTGCACATATACACGCAATTTTGTCCAATTTTCCCTTTTTATTTTCCTGTTGTAACATAGCTTCTTTAATGATACAGAATTAATGGTCGTCACATTGTCAAATACACACGATCCAGGTCCTCGTTAAGTGTACGTTACTTTTGTGATACGCGGAATCGCTAAGCACGCGAGTCACCATAACCGTAGTAGGAGCACTAGCTGTGCTCTTTAGATGATACTTCCGCGAGGGTGCGAGGATACTAATGCCTTCACTTGCGACTTGCTTCTTTCAATTAGGTCGAACTGCCCCCTTGCTACACACGCTGGCAATTTGGAGAATAAACCAGGTAGCCGTATCAATCTTACTGCGTATACGAGTTGCAAGCAGTTCACTGCTAGATACTGCGCAGAGAAAATAAGGGAGAGCTGATCTGCGCGTCCCGACAACAAACGCGAGAAGGAAGTAAGACGATTGGACGAGAGAAAGAGAGAGAGACTACTACGCGATGATCAGACATCCACCAGCATCGATTGCAGTTACGCAGAAGGACGTCGATGGGCTGGCTTCAATGCACCACAGACTACTCGGCCGTATTCAAGAAAACAATATGAAGCAGCAGCAGACTCCTACTGATACTCGTGGCAGTTGCTCCACGAAGACCAGTGACGGATTTGCTGCACAGCGCGAGCGACGCGAGCAAATGACTATTGGCCAACGGCTTGGTCTCGAGGACTAAACTTCCCCAGGTGATATCGCTGATCTGGCGGATCGGTTCGGACCGTGATTGCCAAAGGGGAAAGAGTTTGTTGACAGTGACCTCACATGCGTTTTGGGCGATTTCTTTTTTTCTTAGTTTGGCCTCTATAAGGATAACGTTAAATTTTGCTCGTCTTCAAAAAACCAAACTTTAGGCTTTTTAGGAGGAAAAATTTTCTTTTTTTTCTTATTTGTAATAGCGTAGGTACGCTTGCTTGTAGCGACGTTCTTTTGCGATAAAGGGGTTTTGTGTAATTCAATAGTGTTACGTGGAAAAAAGACTGACACTAATACAAAGAAAGGTAAGCAAAGAAAGGTTTTAAAGTTGCTTTCCTTTAATTTTGATATAAAAACTATACTTCGTTTTCCGCACTGTTTGTTGCTGAGCAATGTACCAACATGCAATCAGTAGAGAGTGAGGTGTCCTGTTTTGAGCTGCCAACGTATCCTCTTTCTGCTACTTTGCGGTTTTTGAGACCACATCGGTGGACAGAGAATGGGGGAGGGGGGATAATTGCTGGCCAAAGGGAAGCAAGAGGAAAAGGTCTTGGGTTGTGTGCCCTTCTTGTCTTTCTTCCTTCTAAAGTTGTGTTTTTTATTTATGCGTTTTAATACCTTATTTTTTTGTTGTTTGAAACTCTCCTACAAATTCACAAACCCTTTACTTTTTTGGTGTCAGCAACAGCAGACGCTAAAGGCACCCTTCTTTCGTTTCACTTAAAACACCTTTTCTCTATCTTATTTTATTCTCACGCAGGTTAGATACGCACCAGTATAAACAACAGACTCGCGTACCACAAGGAAAGAAGGCATTGGTAGCACCAACAGTAGTTAAAAAATGGAGAGTGGTAACTCACGAGCTTTAGGAAAGAGTACGATGACTCCTTCTGGGTCACATCAACAACAGTCTACGCAAGCACCCAGAGGTCCATCTGCTTCGTCAAACCAAACAATGCATCGATACCCTGCTCCCAACCAACTACCGCCGATTCAAAGGTAAGTCAATTTTAGTCTGAAGCATGTCTCTCTTGAATGCATACTATTTTTTTCCTAGAAAGTCTGACTGCGCCATATGTACCTGTGTCTTTCATTAAGAAAGGAGGGAGAATAGTGACCCTAACCCTTCTACACCGCGACTTTAACAAAAAAAAACCCACTCAAAAAGAACGCACAAACATAAAGTCCCGCAAAAGTACCCATTACGCTTCGACCCCTCCCCACCTTCTTGTATTACAGTGCTGGTGACTGCGTGTGTCTGGTCACATGAAAGCCAATGTATATTGCTTTCTTCTCTGCCTTGGCTTTTTTATGAATTAAACGGTGTTTATTGTTTGTGTCTGTGGCCTGTAGCTCGATATCGCCCAAGTCTGAATCATCTGGCGCAGCCATGCGCTCGTACATGCCGCCAATATCGCGTGCCTCGCCTGGGCCGAATTCTTCGGCTCTATCAAATGCGCCACATCCGACTCGGTCCGCATCAGGGTATCCATCCAGCTCGCAGTCGTCATATCCCGCTGCCCATGCCATGGCACCGAGCGCCAGTTCCGGTCAAAATGCAGCCGCAGGAGCCAGCTCGCTGCCGTCGATTCCGGGCACATATACGCGCTCGCCAACATTTTCGAGCGTTCAGACTTCGGCAATTCCACCAATCAATGGTGGCATGCAGCAGTCTGGCATCAATCATCCGGCTTCTTCGCCGCTACCTGGGCAAACAGCTGCGGCTCAAGACGAGTCAACAGCGCGCACCGCATCGTATGGCTCGCCACCAGCATCACAGACACCAATGCCGCGTATGCCCCCGCCACAGAGCATGTCTTCACCTGGCGCGCGACCTATTTCAAGCAATCAGGCGTTGCCAATGCAGCCTTCGCACCCCCATCAGAATACAGCATCTGCCCCGCCCGCCAAACAAATGCAGTCTCCACGGACGCACCGTGCTATTTCTGCTCAGAGCACACCGCTCCCACCGCATGCGCAACAGTCTCCACGTGCAACGGCAGTTGGTGGTAGTTCGCATGCTTCATCTTCTGGGCCGGTTGCTGGATCAACGTTTACAACTACTCCAAAATCGTCTCATATGCCGGCGTCGATGGCGACTCTGGCTTCGACAGCAGTACCGCCACTTGGGCCATCGCATAGCATGGGGACTGTGGCTAGAGCAGCTCCTGCTACTAGCCATTCCCAGTCCTCTGGATTAGCAATCTCGGGGTCTCAGACTAATCCACCTGTGGCAGCAAACATTCCGGCATCCGCTCCAGTATTGGCTGGAGTTAGTGGGAATCCAGAACACCCTCAGGTCAGACAACAACAGCAGTCACAGACACAACCAGATTCCAGTGGCCGACCTTTGAACGTAACTGATGCTCTGAGTTACTTGGACATGGTCAAGTCTCAATTCCAAGATAGACCTGAAGTTTACAATCAGTTCTTGGAGATCATGAAGGAGTTCAAGAGCCATGCGATTGATACTCCAGGGGTCATCAACCGCGTGTCTCGCCTTTTCTTTGGCAGTCAGAGCCTTATCCAGGGTTTCAACACATTCCTTCCACCTGGATACCGCATAGAGTGCTCGGATGATCCGACAGAGGGCGTGCGTGTGACAACTCCAAGCGGGTCGATTATTCCTGACATGAACCGTCAGCTTGGCGTACCAGCGGGCATGGGCACTCAGAACAATCCGCAATCGCCGCAGAATGCATCTTTGCAACCGATTGCACAACGCGGCCCGCAGCATCAGCAACAGCATTACGGGGCACGCGACCAATATGCAGCACGGAGGGCAGGGCCTCAGGGTACTATGCCTAGTGGCACGAGCGCTCAGAGCGGCCAAGGAATGCAGGTACCAGCGTCACAGACTATGACTTCGGGGACGATGGCCACACAGGCTGGCGGATATCCAAACTCTACGACGCCAGGTGCTCCTGGTGGGCCTATGCCAGCACGTTCGCCAAGCGCAGTGAGGTCTCCAACATTATCAGCGGCTCAGCGCTCAAGACAGGTGCCAGTGGAGTTCAACCACGCGATAACCTACGTCAATAAGATTAAGATGCGCTTTGCTGCAGAGCCTGACCGCTACAAGGAATTTCTCGAGATTTTGCAGACCTACCAGAAAGAATCACGGCCTATTCAGGAGGTATATGGCCAAGTACAGCACTTGTTCTTGTCGGCCCCTGACTTGCTTGACGAGTTCAAGCAGTTTTTGCCTGATACCTCAGATTCTAGCGTAAGTGAGCTCGCTGCCTTTGGGTCGGCCAGCGCAGCATATGGTCGTGTGGGTCAGACTTCTACTACAGGCAGTGGCATTGCGCAAGGGCAGATTGCGCAAACGGGACCAACCTCGCAACACGGCATGGGCGGTACTGATGCAATGGCTGGTGGCCGTTTACCACCTCTGGGGAACTTTGCTCCAGCGGCCGGAGCTGCCGGTCAGTCGGTCGATCCTTTTGCCGCTGGTCCAGCAGGCGCACCGATCTCTGCAGCACCTGGCACGGCGCAATCGGCTGGAATGGGATATGATGTTAAGGGACCTGCGACTACACCTGGCGGGAGTCGCAAGCGGCGTGGCGTGATGGGTGGTGCTCAAGGTCCTGGCTCAGCGAAACGGCGCAGTCGCAGTGCCAAGGCAGAGGGCGTAATAGGCGACGGCACCTCGGGATACGGCCAACTGTTGACTGCTGCACAGCAGCAACAACAGCAGGCTGGAAATCCCGCCACTGCTACTCCCGAAGAGCTTGCGTTCTTTGAGCGCGTGAAGCGATTTATCGGTCAGCCCAATGCCTACAATGAGTTCCTCAAGCTGCTAAATTTGTATAATCAGCAGGTCCTTGATCCGAGAACACTGGTTGAGCGTGCGGAGAGTTTTATTGGCGACGACAGCGAGCTATTTGGGTGGTTCAAGCAGTTTGTTGGATTTGATGAGCAGCAGGCTGAGCTGGAGGACAATCGCTCGGGGGATGAGGATGCGATCGAGTCAATTCTTGGGCCTGAACCGAAGCCGTACATGCCACCCGAGGAAGTGGCAAAGACACTGAGGGCAACGCGACCCAAGGTCAGTCTTGCACAGTGCAAGTCCTATGGACCAAGCTACCGCCTTTTGCCGGATGCAAGCACAAAGGCGAAATGTTCTGGGCGTGATGCGATGTGCTATGAAGTATTAAATGATCGCTGGGCATCTCATCCTACATGGGCATCCGAGGACACAGAGTTTGTGCATCATAAGAAAAACCAGTTCGAAGAAGCCATGTTCCGCAGCGAGGAGGACCGTCACGAGATGGATATCGAGATTGATACTAACCTATCTGTGATCCGACAGCTTACACCGTTTGCGCAACAGATTGAACAGATGGGCGCAGATCGTCAAACGCAAGTGGTTCTACCTGAGAACTTTTTGGGCATGTCCGAAGCACTACCGCGACGCGCACTACGCAAAGTGTACGACACGAACCGCGCGTTAGAGATTATTAAGGCTATGCACTCGCATCCAGTAGTCGCAATTCCAATAGTGCTCAAACGCCTTAAGCAGAAGGACGAGGAATGGCGTCGTCAACGTCGTGAGTATGCGAAGATATGGCGTGAAAGCGACAGCAAGAATTACTACCGTGCTTTGGATCATCAGGGCCTTACATTCAAATCTGCTGACCGAAAGAATATTTCTCCCAAGCACTTTATCACTGAGATCGAAACTCGCCGACGTGAGCAGCAGAATTTAATGCCGGATGAGGCCTCTGGCAGTGCACGCGCTCAGAATCGGAAGGTCACTTCAGCTTTGCGCCATCGCTACCAACTGGAGTACCACTTTTCAGAGTCCACTGTTATTGCCGACGTCATCAATGCCATTCTGGCACATGTGGGTCGTCAGAACTCGCAGTTTGCGCCCGCAGAGAAGGAAATGATGGAGCGTTTCTTTCATGAACTGTTTGGTGGCTTGTTGGGCATCGAAAGCCCCGACCACTCGCAGTCCGTCTCGGATAACGAGGAGAGTCTCAGCGATGAAGATGAAGCTGGTGATGATGCAGATAAAATTAGCCCGACCACGCCTGCTGTTAATGGACATGCTTCGAACGGCAATGCGGGCCCTGTCAAGAAAGATGTGCCAAGCGAGGGTGATAATTCGGCAACAGCCGATACTGCAGCTGCTGTTGTTGATATTCCAGTGGATGCCAGGGGCGCTTCGTCAGATACAGCCAAAGGTGACGCAATGGATGTCGACAATACTACCGGCGATGGCAAAGAAGCTGGCGCGCCAGATGAAGACAAGACTGAGGCAAAGGATGGTGAAGATGGTGTAGATGAGACTGACAAAGCAGCTTCAAGGGCTGCTGCTACCAACGGCCAAGTTAATGGATTGGCGAAGTCGCCGCGTGCGGAAGAGGGCAGCAAGCCCTCAACGCCAGGTCTCATCTCATCACGCTCATGGATCCAGATTGGCTCTGCAGCTCGTGACCCCTCTGCAGCGCCGTCAATTGGCACAACAGCCAAGAGCGTGTCGCGCGCATTCTACACGAACAGTAGCTACTATGTGTTTCTGCGGCTATTCCAAGTGCTATACGAGCGTTTCAACCGTCTGCGTGAACTGGGGCCCGAATGTCAGGCCAAGGTGATCCAGGCGCATCAGTCGCAGTCTGTGGCGACAAAGCTTGGATTACGACCAGAGTTGGAAGTGCTTAAACCCTACGATCTGGAGCACACAGAGTACTATGCGGTTTTCCTCGAGCTAGTGGATCAGTTCTTGCAGGGACAGCTTGAAAACAATAGCTTTGATGAGGCCATGCGAGTCATGTATGGTATCAACGCCTATAAAATCTTGACCGTCGACAAGGTTGTGCAAGCGATCTCGAAGAGCATCCAGCATCTGATCAATGACACAAGATGCATCGACATTCTGGATCTGTTTACGACGCTTCCGCCGGTGCATGAGCAGAGTCCGTTGCGCTCACACATCGCTTACCGCATGAAGGTCGAGGCGCTGGTTGGCGCCGATGAACATGTGTTCCGTGTTGACTACATTTACGATTCTCAGACTATGACTATCCAGTTGCTGCGCCGTGAGGACATCACACTGGATGAGGCGGTCACGGAGGAAGAGCGGTGGGCATACTATGTTGACTCGTACGTGCTGTTTGAGCCCACTGAGGGCGTACCGCAGCTACTACAGTTGCGTCCACGACCCTATCTGCGGCGTCACTTGCATGCTGACGAATGCGACTACGTGATCAGCTCGCGATCGAACCTGGAGATCAAAATAGCCGTAAACACCTACAAGCTGTGCTTCCTGACGGGGACCGAGGATATTTACGCAAACCACTCGCGCCGCGCGCAGCTGGCAACAGACAAGACAGCACAGTCGACGTGCGAAAAGCAGTGGGCTACTCGCACGCAGAAGTGGCACAAATGGCTCCACAACGAGCACCAGCAACGCCTTGCCGATGCTGCTAATAGTAGGCCAGAGGAACAGCCAGAACAACTGAGCGAGTGGTGGAAGTAAATGCAGACAGCTCTTGTCCAATCACCTTGCACGTGCGGGTTTTAATACATGGGATGAAAAACGCCTGTGGGGAAACGCACTTTTCCCTCTCTGACAACACACAGCAACTCTCTCACATCCCTTCGAATTTCTCATACTTTATTTCCAATATACACTTTGCCTTTTTTTTGAAGCACTGTCTGAGACTACAGACTTGTTAGCTGAGCACCTAGAGGAAATTGCACACGACATAAAGAAGCATTGTGTGCACCTCTTTTTTATTTTGGTGTGTAGGGTCTAACAAGAAGTAACGGGAAACGTGAATTTAGCCATTGCTTTTTTATCTATCTTTTCTTCTCCTTTATCCCTCCTAGCACTTTGTACTTTTGACAGAGAGTGCGCTTTGGGATAGGAGAAGAAGAGAGGGCAGTTTATCAAAAACTGCATGAGCACAGCTACACGACAACATCAGCAGGACATCTCGCTGGGACTATATGTGGACCTTGATCTGGATCCACAATCTGCGGGACACAGCGATGCCAATAGAGGAGGTGCCAATGTCCAGCACCACCTGAGCGAGGATTGGAATACTAGCGTTTCTCCAAGCACCAGTGCCCGTACATCGGTGGAACAGACAGCCGATGTTGTGCATCGGATGCAGCAGCTGGATGTTTCCACAGCTGGCCGCAGCGACTCTGTTGGCGTCAATGGCACTGATTTTCAAAATGCTGCGGCCAGCAATGCACATAGTGGTGCTGTTAGCGCTACCACCGATGCTACATGGGATTTTCTTACAAATGCGGCTCAGATGTTTGAACGCACACCCGAGGTAAATCTCCAAAAAAAAATTTTTTTGGATATGTTGTCATGGGCACTGAGAGTTTCTATGAGAATTCAACAGATATTAACAATTCTACTTTGCTTTGGGATAATCTGTTGAGTGTGGTAGCTGACAGAGATCACAGCCGTGGATATCCGTCGTGGGTATGATATGCAGGGATATCGGTGGAGTGGATATGAACTCCAGAAGCAGATGTACACTAGCTACCGTCGAGATGTGTATCCACAATACCAGAGCGTCCCGCACAATGTAAAGGAGGTGCGTCGTCGGGCTAATTGCGTAGACGCCACAGCATCGTACTTTGACTTTCGATATGCAACTACTGGCAGTGACTATAAGTGCGAGATAAATCACTTTCAATTGCGTGATCTTGTTTGGGCGACTAGCAGCTACGATGTGTTCTACTGGCATAAGGACGGTGTACAGTGTTGGAACCCTTGGTTGCGCACGCGTAAGTACGTGCTGGAGCGAAGCCAGATGCCAAAGGCATTTAGGCTTAGCGCAATATGTGTGGATGAAGGATTGGTATTTGCAGGAGACTACCGTGGTCGCTACTGTCTGAAGTCTCTACGGAATGACAATGATACTTTTACTGGAAGACTTTCTCAGGGAACTGATAATAACGATATTGTCAACCACGTAGCGCCGACGAAGTCCTCCGGTGGTGCCTATCAAGTGTTGACGGCACAGAACAAGGGTCACGTCCGGTGCTTTGATGTAGAGCGATTGAGCGTTGTTGGCGATACTGAGTTCGAATGGGCAGTGAATAGCACGGCAGTGTCAGCGAGCGGAGCGCTTGCGTGTGTAGTGGGTGACAGCTGCGAGGGCCTTTTGACGGATCCGCGACAGAACCACCGCACGATTGCACGGCTATGCGGACATATGGATTACTCATTTACGTGCGCTTTTAGCCCTGATGAGCGCCTAGTTGCTACGGGTAATCAGGACACCAGCACGCGTGTCTACGATGTCCGCTGGCCGCAATGCGCGTTAGCTACATTGTGTGGATACATTGGTGCTGTGCGTTCGGTCAAGTTTAGTCCATGCGGACGCAATCTTCTGACGGCTGAGCCAGCCGATTATCTGCATGTCTACGAAACAAGTACGTTTGGTAGTGCGCAGGATATTGAGTTCATGGGCGAGATTGCAGGTGTTGCTTTCTCGCCTGATGCAAACTGCCTGTTTGCTGGCATCTCCGATTCTATTCACGAGTGCAGTTTGGTTGAATTTAACTGCTCTAAAATGTCTGGTGCAGATACAACAGAGGATATATGGCTGTAGAGTAGTTATTTGCAGTTTTTTTTATTTTTGTCTAAATATGTTGTTTTTCTTTTAAGAAAACTGCTGGCACATCAAAAAAAATTGTCAGTCAAGGTGATATCTTTAGCAACGAGTGGTCTTGTGTTTTGCGCCATGAGAGACAAAGTTTGTGCATGATTGGCGTTAGCAGACAAGAAGAAAGGACAAAGAAGCAGAACAGCAACATATTAGTAGTAGTAGTTTTGAGAAGAGATATACAGTAGATGTCTGTAGCAATGTCACAGCAATAAAGTACAACGCATGTAGCTTACCTTCATGTCGTCTGTATTCCTGTAAAGGAGAGTGTAGTTAGATGTGGAATCATTAATGACCACAAATGTTTGTTTGATTACCCTGTATAGCAACGCACCGGCTCACAACACAAACGCATTGCCCGAGTGGAGCAAACCCGCAACACCAAACCCCCGCCAATGCTAATTATTTTGCAAAAAATACAGTATTTGCTCACAGATATTATGTTTTTGTAGGACTTTGGGCAAAATAATATAAAAAAAATTGGATACGCTAGATAAAAGCCCTGGTATGTCCTTGTAATACATATTCCAAAGTTAAAGAAAAATTTTTAGAGCTTTGCTAGAAAGGCTCCGGGAGTTGTGCCACCAGTCAACAAAAGCACGACGGCATCACGGTACATCTCAGCTTTGATTAAATGAATCTTCTGTGACAACCCATTAGCCTTAGGAGCCAGAGCTACGGCATATTTCATAGCAGCATCCAAGAGATCATCCTGTGCTACGGCGCGATCAACAAACCCACCAGCAACTGCATCGGATGCCTTGAATCTATGACCAGTCAGCAGACAGTTCCTTAGATAATTGGCCTGTGTGATCTTGGCCTTTACAATTGCAGCCATACCAGGAATCAACGGGAGACCAATATCGACCTCGTTCATTGCAATCCAACCACGATCTGCACGCATAACTCGGTAGTCGTGGGCCAATGCAAACATGCATCCTCCAGCAAAGGCATGGCCATTAATAGCAGCCACTGTCGGAATACGGAAGGTCAGAAGTCGTGCGAGCATCTGATGGTACGGAATATAAAAGGTATCACCTTCCTTTATTGCCGCTTCGATTGCCAGTCCGTTACTGTAAAACTTTCCAGTGCTAGTGGTCACCAGTGCACCACCTCTGGCTGCCTCTTCTGAGCTCAGACTATCCAATTTTCGTTCGACAAAATCCAACGCTTGCATGACCTCTGATGTAAACTGCTTGGTAAACCGGTTTTCTGTGCCATTGCTTAGATGGAGAAGAAACAGTGCAGGAAACGACGGGTCAGGGTTGGTGAGTTTTACCAATGGAAGATCTATGAGAGACATCGGATAGAAAGATAGAGCGGTAGATAGACTTCAGAGTAAGAGGCTCAAAATCGACAAGGATGAGTGTTAGGAAAGAGGTGGAATAGTATTACAAAAATCAAAAGGAAGAAGAAGGAAAAGGTTTAATGAGGAACTATGCAACTTCTTGGGCGCTACTAAAATATCCTTTTTTTTCTATAGCGAGCAAATGGCTTGCTTTCACGCGCGCTCGGATGAACCCATTGCTCATCAATGTCCGTGAGAGTGCAATCCCTGTCACGTGCTAAACGCTGATCCATGCGACAATCTAAGCAATCCTAACTGATCCTCAGTGTTCTGCGAACCTAGTATTTTTCTCTTTATGCTTGCTTTTCTTTTCTATTGCCCTTTGCTTTAGTCAAATTAACAAAGATTTGCTTCATTTGCACACTTTCTCTTTAAGGTGTGTTATTATACGCAGGAGCAAACCCATCTCTTATACTTATTTGCATATATTTTTACAATAAACGTTGAGGAGGCTATATAAATATGGCGCTATCAGACGAGGAGGGCGCGAACAAGCCTGACTTCTATCATGAAGGCGAGTTTGAGGAAGAGAAGAGTGGAGGCACAGCAGCCGCAGCAGGGGCTGGACCTGTAGGTGATGCAGATATAGATGATGAGGATATTGGCGACGTGAATATGGATGAATTAGGAAACAAAGTATGGCTGGTTAAGGTGCCCATGTTTCTTGCTGAAAGGTGGAAACGACAGCAGCGCGAGGAGGGAGTACAGCTAGGCAAAATGCGTATATACGATAAACCGGATCAGAGTGGAAGCAATATATCTATTATATTGAACGAATCCGATGAATACAAAGACATTCCTAAGGAGTACCGGATGCAAGTGACAAACGAAAGAGTCAACAATATGTTTATATTTTCAGAGGGCCGAGATCCAAATGAAATAATAAAGCCCACATCAACGCAGGCTAACAAGGCAGTTCCTCTCTCAATGACCGGGACAGTACACCATGAGTGTGCAGTGACACCTAGCTACACACCAGAATACAAACGAATCATGCGTAAGCGCGTTCTAGAACAACATAAGAACTCGCGTAGAGTACAGGTTGTTAATCAGTCTGAATTTAACAGAAGCATGCTGAGCGTTGATGCTAATACATTCGATACAGCACAGAAGAAGCCTAAGATTGATACAAGGACAGCCCGAATGGAGAGACAGGATCTAATGAACACTTTATTTGCTGGATTTGAAAAGTTTCCGTTTTGGACATTCAAGGGCCTGGTGGAACACACAAAACAACCATCTGCTTATTTAAAGGAAGTACTGGGAGATATTGCAAAACTCAATAAGAGTGGACCGTATGCTAATATGTATAGTCTTAAGCCAGAGTTTAGGAAGGCGTCAGCTGAAGCTGCCGCTGCTGCTGCTTCTGCTGTGGCTGAAGGTGCATCTCAGTCTGCTACTGCTGGTGTAGACAATATGACTTTGGGAAACCGAGATGGCCTGCCGGATGATCTCGACGATATTGATGAGGAAGATGACTTTGAGGATGTCTAAGTTATTTATTTTGCATTGACAAGATAAATTCCATAAACACTTGGACTAGTTTTTTCTTGGCTAATCTTTATTAGAATGCTAATAGAAATAAAGTGACAATTGCAGAAAAAAAAAACCAGATATCTCATAGCGATTCTTTTTTCATCTTCTCGATTAATGTGGTAACAGACTCGCGATATGCATCTGCAGTCATTTCAACTGGGAAGCGGTTAGTAGAGTATTTGGCAGAAAAATGCCCAAGTGGATTGATGCTATCTGGGAAAAGCCTCAATCCCAGAAACTCTGATATTTTGGCATCTACAAGCTCGCGCCACTCGAACAAACAACTATCAACGGAGTGTGTCCAAGGCTCAAAATCCACAATATACACAGTGCCCGGTTGAGAAATATACGCGTCGAAGCAGAAGTTTTCAGAGGGAAACTGGGGTTTGACATGTGTAGTGAAGAAATCGGCAAGTTTTGAAACGATTTTCTCGCTCATCTCGTCCAGAAACTCGTGGTGCTGGTAATCGACCTGCGACACAGCCAGTAGCTGATGGCCTTTGACAAAGCAGCGAAATATCATTGCTGGTGCCAGATTACCCCACTTTCGCAGTACTAGCTCAGGCTCTATCGCGCCCAGCTGCTCTTTTGGAATATACCGACCTGTGTCGAGATCGCGCATGACCTTGTCCGAACTCTTCAATAGCCAATATATGTCTGCTGGCGTCCGGCATCGAAGTGTCCCTGTAGTAGCTACCCATGAGGCATCAGTGGGTGCGCTCCAGTTCATTCGCGGAAACACTTCTCCACCACCTAAACGCTCAATCCGCTGTTTGATCTCTAAACTGGTAGTGTCCAGATCAAAATCATTATGTGTGCTGCTGCTGCTGCTGCCGTCATCATCCCAATCACTGTTGCTGCTTTCAGATCCACCAAAGTTTTCCAACTCGCCATGATACTGCAGGGTTGCTTGCTCTGGTACGAACACGCCATCAGCCAGTAGATAATCAACAAAGGACTGTTCTAGCGGCTTGATAATCTCGGATTTTAATGTGACGCGGCGGAATTGCGAGTACCATGATGAGAACGCACAGTTGATAATTTCTTCCCTTGTCAAAGGCGCAAATAAATGCTCAATGTCCTCTGCGTCTTCGCTCTCGACAGGCTTCGCGGCCGTCAGCTCCGGAAGTGCAGCTTGCGCATCGTCTGCTGCATATGATTTACTTCCATTATCCTGGGCCATTCCAAACAATGTGTTGGTACAAAAGTTACAAGCATTTAGTTGACCAGTTTAAAGATAACTTTCGAAAAGTGCAGCACTCAAGAAAAAAAATGTTTAAAGCTTTAATCAAAAATAAAAAACCAACTTACTTGTGGAAAGGCATCATGCGCCTTCAAAAAGATATAGGAAAATTTTGCAGTCAGTTGAAGAAGCATAGCTGTAGAGCCCCTTGCATTTCACTTTTACTTTTTCTTAACAGCAAGATTAGTAGAATTACTCCAGCTTGTTTCTACATTTATCAGACTTTTTTTACAATGGGAAAGAAAAAAGGAGGCGCAAAGAAGACAGATGCCGAGCAGTGGGGCGACGAGGGCTCTGACATTGACCCTATTGCTATGGCACAATCCGTTGCGAATAGAATATCAGACGACGACAAGCCCCTACAAAAGAGCAGTGTCAAGACGAAGAAGAAGAAGGCCACACAGTCTGCTTTTGCCGCGCTGGCCGATGATGAAGATATGGTAGGAAACTCAGAGGAGGATAACAGTGCCAGCGAAGAGCGGCCGCCCACGCCACCGCCTGCTGTCGATACCGAGGACGAGGCACCAGCTAGCAGTGCTAAGAAGGGCAAAAAGAAGAAGAAGGGACAAGAGCCAGCTCCTGTAGCCCCTGCAGAAGATGATGATGGAGAGCCTGTGGTGGTTATCAAGACAGCTAAGCAGAAGGAGCGCGAGAAAAAGGAAAAGGCTAAGCTCTTGAAGAAACAGAAGGCTGATGAGGCTAAGGCTAAGCGCGAAGCTGAGCTGCGTAATCTGGAGGAGACTCTAGGCGCCACAAAGATCGACGATGAGGCCGAAGATGCGACAGCACCAACAGCCGGCGCGGGCGGCAAGAAGAAGAAGAAGAACAAGAAGGCCAAGGGTGCTGCCGATGAAGACAACGAGGGCGACGAAAAGCCCACAGCGCCAAAGAAGGTAGAGGAAAAGAAGAAGGCAAAGAAGGGTGCTCCGATAGCTGCGTTGCAAAAGATGGTTGAGCAGCAGCGACGCATGGAAGAGGAGCGCAAGCGCGCCGAAGAAGAAGAGCGTGCGAGATTTGAAGAGGAAGAGCGCTTGGCAGCTGAGGAAGAAGCGCGATTGGAGGCTGAGCGTGAAGCAAAGCGCGAGGCCGACCGTCTGAATCGGGAGCAGCTGCGACGCGAGGGCAAATTGCTTACGAAGAAGCAAAAGGAGGCCAAGGCTCGACAAGAGAAGCAGCTGCAGACGCTTTTGGCATCTGGTGCTCAGGTTGCTGGTATTGATGCTGCTAAGAGCGGTGCTGATCAACAGAAACCTGCTCGTCGCAACGAGGCTGAGGAGCGTAAGCGCAAGGCTGCTGAGCGCAAGCGCAGAGAAGAAGAAGAGGAGAAGGAATCCTTGCTTCGTAAACAACAAGAGGAAGAGGATGCCCGCAAAAATGCTGAGGCTGCAGAGAGTGGTGATGGCGTGGATGATTGGGAGGCTCTATTGGACTCTAGCGAAGAGGAGGAGGAAGAAGAAGAAGACGCTGGTAAACCCAAGGACAGTTGGGATCAGTCATCGTCCGAGGAAGAGAGTGACGAAGAAGAGGGTGACGAAGAAGAGACCAAAATGCCCCAGTCTTCTCAGAAGCCTCAGTCTACCAAGAAGACTGCGGCCAAGAAACCAGTCGCTGACTCTGATAGCGAGTCTGACAGCGAGTCGGAGACTGATTCCGAGAGCGATTCGGATTATAGCGATTCGGATGATGGTATGACCGCAGCTGAGAAACTGGCTTACGAGCGCAAGCAGGCAGCAGCGGCGCGTCGCTCGCAGCGGATGAAGGATGCGATGGCTGCTCGCTCTGAGGATGATCTGCGGTCGCCCATCTGTTGTATTCTTGGACATGTGGACACGGGTAAGTGCTGGGGACGCGACACACCGATTTTAATGTACGATGGCTCAAGGCGCAGCGTGCAGGACGTGCGAGAGCACGATTTGGTCATGGGCGACAACAACACCGCACGCACTGTGCAACCTGGTTCGGTGATTCGCGGCTCGGGCATGTTGTACCGCGTTGTGCCAGATAAGCACGCTGGTGCAGATGCGTTCGTGTGCAATGCCGATCATATCCTCGTGCTGGCTATTGCGTGCAGACCTTACGTCCGCCCTACCACCACGGCTTTCAGCGGTAGCGGTGACCCCCGCACGACGTACACAGCTGAATCTGTCGTGGTTGATCGGGTTTCCAATAGCTTGCGTGTCGTAAGCCATGGCACCTTTGACACCGAAGAGGCTGCGCAGGCTGCGTTGCCTGAGTGGGAGTTGGTGGAGTGGCAGTGTACTGTGCTTGAGTACATGGAGTTGGTGCGCCGCGACAGATGCCTGGCTCGCATGTGTTCAATGTACAAGCCCATGGGCGGCGTAGAGTTTTCTGTCAGCGCTGGTCAATCTTTCAGGGATACTGTAGCCCATGTGCTTGGATCTACACCAACCATAGAACAGGAACTGCATGCTGCTGCGCGCCTGGGCCGCGAGCTGTTTGCTGGTAGTAATGGTGGTGCTCTTGGTAGTGTACTTGGCTCAGACGCTACTGTGGACATTCCGACGGCCGTAATGACTTCCTCAATCGCTCACAGGCGTGCATTTTTGGCTGGTGCCATTGACGCTGTTGGCCAGCTTGCCAACCAATCTGGCGAAGAGTACTGGCAGCTTAACTGTGAACTCGAGCAGCGTCTGGCGTCGTTGTGTCGCCTGGTGCGGTCGATTGGTCTCTATGCGGGAGCTATCGAGAAGCGTGATACTGGATACAGCGTTGCGGTGTCTGGCGAGTTGATGCACAGCGTCGGGCAGCATATCACGGTCGAGCACAAGCGGACTGCTGAGCACGCGTTGGATTTGTGGAAAACACTCTGCAGTAACTCGTGGCGGTTTGCCATCGAGGAGACAGGACACGGTGAGTACTTTGGGTTTACACTGGATGGCAACTCGCGGGTGCTGTTGGGTGACTACACAGTGTCACACAATACCAAAGTGTTAGACAAGATTCGTCAGACAAACGTGCAAGCAGGTGAGGCGGGCGGAATCACTCAGCAGATTGGTGCGACGTACTTCCCGGCGGAGGCAATCCAGCAGAAGACTTCGGGGATTAACAAGAAGGGTAAAATGGACATTCGCGTGCCAGGGCTTCTGATCATTGATACTCCCGGGCACGAATCGTTCACGAACTTGCGGTCACGCGGTTCCTCGCTGTGCAATATTGCAATCTTGGTGGTGGATATCATGCACGGATTGGAGCCGCAGACTCTCGAGTCCCTTCGACTGCTGCGCGATCGCAAGACGCCTTTCATTGTGGCGCTGAATAAGATCGATCGCATGTACCAATGGCAACCGCACGCCAATAGTCCCTTCCGTGATTCGCTTAAGCTTCAGCCCCGCTCAACGCAGGACGAGTTTGCCACGCGCGTGACGCAGACCATCACGGCATTTGCGGAGCAGGGACTGAACTCGAAACTGTACTACGAGAATAAGAACTTTGCCAAGTACGTGTCTCTTGTGCCGACGTCGGCTATTTCGGGTGAGGGCATTCCAGATTTGTTGGCACTGTTGGTATCGCTGACTCAGACACGTATGTCTAACCAGTTGATGTATCTGTCGGAGCTAGAGTGCACTGTTCTTGAGGTCAAGGTCATTGAGGGCCTGGGCACTACAGTGGATGTTGTGCTATCCAATGGCTGGCTGCACGAGGGTGACCGTATTGTGTTGTGCGGTTTGGACGGCCCTATTGTCACTAACGTGCGTGCGTTGCTGACTCCTCAGCCTATGCGCGAGCTGCGCATCAAGTCTGCCTATGTGCATCACAAGTCTATTAAGGCTGCTATGGGCGTGAAGATCGTGGCTCCTGATCTGGAGAAGACCATTGCTGGCTCACGACTCATGGTTGTTGGTCCTGATGACGATGAGGAAGAACTTATGGACGAGGTTATGTCTGACATACAATCTCTGCGCGATAACGTGGCCAAATCGCCACGTGGTGTGTGGGTGCAGGCATCGACACTGGGCTCGTTGGAGGCGCTGCTTGAGTTTCTGCGTGTTTCCAAGATCCCTGTCTTTGATCTCAACATCGGTCCAGTGCACAGGAAGGACGTCATGCGCGCGTCTACTATGCTGGAGAAGGCACCCGAATATGCTGTCATGCTTTGCTTCGATGTCAAAATCGATAGGGATGCACAAGAGTTGGCTGAAGAGTTAGGTATGAAGATCTTTACCGCTGATATCATCTACCATCTGTTTGATGCATTTAATGCGCACACCAAGATGCTCGAGGAGCAAAAGCGACAGGAGCTTGTGGGTGATGCTATTTTCCCTTGCTTGTTGAAAATGGTCAGTGGTGCTGTTATCAATAAGCGCGACCCTATTATCATTGGCGTTGATGTGCTCGAAGGACAACTCAGACAGGGTACTCCGCTTTGTGTGCTCAAGACTAATCCGGAAACAAAGGAGACCGAAGTTGTTACGCTTGGAAAGGTTGCTAGTATGGAAATCAACCGCAAGCCTGTCAATGTTGTACGCAAGGCTGATACTAATGCTGGCGTGGCTATCCGTATCGATCATTTGCTTAATGATAGGCCTAAAACTTATGGCCGCCACTTTGACGACAACGACAATATCTATTCGCTCATTTCTCGCTCTAGCATTGATATCCTTAAGCAGAGCTTCCGCGATGATATGACTAGAGAAGATTGGCTATTGGTTGTCAAACTCAAGGGTCTCTTTGAAATTTCTTAGTTTTTTATGAATGGTTTGTTTCTTAAGCCCTTATTAACATGCCATCTCTCCACTCATCTAAATATAATTGAAAATTATTAGCGTATTTTGGCCTAAACTTTGTTGTTATATGCTAATACCTTTTTCCTGTGTGGCAAATGCGTTAGCTAATTATTCTACTAAATAGCATATACTGTGTAGCCTCCTAACCTGTGTATATTTTGTAAAATATTGGATTACATTTATAGCCTCAAACTATATATTGTGCAAGTGCTGTCTTTTAAACATTTTCCTAACCACTAGCTACTTGTACAGTAGCTGGATATTGACGTAAATATGTCTGTAAAAATAATTCTACATCACTTTTTTTGCTAAGTAGGTGTTTGTTCGCTAATGGCACTTATATCCTGTGGACATTAATAATGGAATTAAAGCAAACCAACAATTCTTCTTAACAAACTAAGTTTAATACATGTATGTTTACTAACACGAATTATACTGGCAAAAGAAAATGCTGAGCTGCATTATTTAGGAATGATTGATGTATTGCAACTTAGCGATAAAACTAGTTAGAAATAAAGTCTAGTTTTAATTATCAAAATCAGCTTGGACTGTCCTAAGCTATAGCTGAAAACCCACATGCAACTACTAGCCACCAAGCTGTCGCTTGGTATAAATAGTCATTTGCATTTTTATTAATCTAGTTCTTCTTCATTCCAGGGACCATGTTCGGTTTCATTACAATGCTTCATTATTTCGAAAGGATCATAACACACAAAGTCGCACTTTGTGCAGGTAAACTTGTACTTGGCCATAATTGTACTATCGGCGCTGGTGTTGGGACTGGGTGTATAAATAACTTTTTGAAGAAAAGTACTTAGTTATATTAATTTTATACGCATTTAAAAGGCCAAAGTTGGGATGGTGGTATGTGTGGCCTTTCTATATTCTTAAAACCTCTCTATTTATAATTAAAATTAATAAGGCAAACACGTATAAAATAATTGAGCATTGTATTATTTACTCTCAATTATACTATAGTCCGGAATTAGCAGA
>JANBQQ010000202.1:0-27157 GCA_027577275.1 Coemansia sp. RSA 988 | reverse complement strand
CAACTTACCTTGATGTCGCCCGTATTCCCGTAAAGGAGGGTGTAGTTAGGTGTGGGATCGTTAAAGATCACAACTGTTCGTCTGGCAATTCCGTCCACCAACGATCCCTCTGCCCATGCACATACGACGCTCCCACCCACAAACGCCAACGCACTGCCTGAATGGCACAAAGTCGCCATACCAAATTCTGCTAAAATAACCAACCACCAATGCCAATAATTTTGCAAAATACTGATATTGCCATGCATGGCCTGCGGCATGAATAATCAGCATAGATATCTTTCTGCTCTGCTGTCTGTAATGCAACGCCATTTCCAGACATGATGCCACCCTTAGTTAGCCATTCCCAAACACAAACCCGCTATCTCAGTTATCACAAAAATAGTGCTGCCCGTTATATGCCAAGAAATAAAAATAAAAGCGTATCAAAACATGCAGGTGCTGGCTCTCCCACCTCCAAACAGAAGGAACGTGTTGAGAGCTTTTAAGAAGATACCTTTCTTCCCCTCCCACCTTTCCCGCACCCCCTTCGCTCCCTGAAAAACTTTAATAAGAGCAATACGTTTGGCAACTACTTGGTAGAATGTCTCTTCAGAACCTGTTTGTCCCGCGAACGCGTATGGCGACATTCGACGTGGCGCTGCGAATTGAGGACCTCAACAACGTGCCGCCGCTGAATGGCCTGTTCTACACCAAATGGAAGTGTCAGACACATAGCGGAACTTCGCCGAGGTAAAGCTTCAAAGAATGGCCAAGCTGGCAGCGCCGACTGCGATATTTCTTGGTACAGTTAGCTGAAGCAGCAGCTAACAAGCACATGCCAGTTTTTCCTTTTATGCATTACATATGGCTCTGTTTGTTGGCGTAGGGTGCCAGTGGTTAACCGTGAGGTGCGATGGTCCCATGCGATCGAGCATCCGGTAGACATTCCCATCGGAAAGGACGGCACACTTGCGCCGTGCGAGCTACGGATTGCAATCAGACAGGTAAGTACTTTCACTCTCAAGTGGGCTGCTGTGGTCCTGCACCCTGCCATATCCACTATTGTTGCTGCTGCTGCCATCACCGCCAAGGTGGGGTGACTCGTTTGCGCAACAACAGCCACAACATTGACGATCCCTTTTGCTTGCTGCATGCTGGCTGATGTCTGTAGGAGGTCTACTCACATGTGCGTATGAAGGTTGGCGTGCTAACCGTCAATCTCTCAGAGTATGCACGGCTATCGGGATCGACAAGGCGGTATTTTCTCCAGGAATGCAAACTCAACTGCACATTAAAGGTATGTCCACAGTGCTCCTCTTTTTCAGTGAGTCCAGCGCACATATTATGTACCACACCTCATGTGGTTGATGCGACCTATGATTTCCAAACCCGCTCCCAGTTCTCTTTCCTGTAGCTTTCAATATCTGTTTCGCAAGTTAGTGGCCCCGACAGCTATAGCGTCCCGCAGCTGGACCGCTCGATGGTGCTTACTGATCTCAATGACATCATCGCTAGCGAGAGCAGTGCGCGGAACGCAAGAGAGCCCTCATCGCTGGGCAACTCGTTGTCCAGCCAGCAGCCTTCAGGGCGCCGCATTGTTAATGCAAACTCGACGCCGTCGATGCACTCGAACACAACACGAAGCAACACCACCGAGACTTCGCAGTCGCGCGCGCTGCTGCCCATTGACAATACGGATCTCCGCGATCTGGCCCCCTTCCAGCGCTCATCCAAAAAGAACCAGCAAATTGTTAACGACATATTTTCTCCGTCGCCATCGTCATCGCCCGGCCTGCCGACATGACACAGACCAGGTTTATCATTCACATCCAGCACATACCCTGTATTTTCCTTTATCATTGACACGTAATGTGTCCATTCTGTCTTTGTTTTATCTGTATAGAATATCTGGTCTAGATAAAAGCACTGCTTTTACGCAAGCTGCAGGATGATCTCGCGTATAATCTCAGCAAGCTGACCATCGTCGTAGGGATCGCTTTCTTGTGGGGGCACATGAACAAAGAGTGTCTTTGGCGCTGGAAGGTCTCTCGCCGGATATGCCACTTTGCCCTCTGCCATCGAGACATAATACGTATACTCACACAGATACTGTCCGGCATCTGAGCTGGCGCACACCTTGTCCCAACCCATGTCTGTCAGTGTATTCTGCACCGCATCAACATTGACATCAGTGATAAGCACATCAGAAGTGCCGTACCCTGGCACGCATCCGTCGACTGGGATGTCTGTAGAGCCCTTGTTGCCAGGCCGTGAATACCCCGACTTGCGTGCTTGCTTTTCAATTTTCACCACGCCCGATGTACCTGCTCCACAGTGTATTACAATGTTGAACTCCTGACTCAGATGCAGGCGTGGAAGCTGTTCTGAGACATCATTGTAGCTCACCGGAAGCTCATGACAATGACAAACAACTGTAACATTACCTTTCTCTATCTTTGCACTATCGAGCAGCTTGATTACCTCCCAGCTGCGGTTCTTATTAGGCCGGGGCTCACCAAAGGGCTCAAAGCCAGTAAGTAGAACATGCTTTATGGTTGTAGAGACCATTGTGTCCACGCAGCGAAGCAAATGTCAGAACTGTTGCTGTAGCGAGCGGTCAGGCTAAAAGTCAATCTAGCAGACAGCTTCAGACAAAAATATTAGAATCTTTCTAGTATTGTCCGAGGTCGAGTTTGCGTTATAATATTTATTTATTTAAAGTTAAGGAAAGCAAGCATGGATAATGGCGCTGTATTTCTCAACATAAGGTTACCAGACGCACCTGCAACCAGTATCGCGATGCTGCAGCATTCCAGCTCTGAGCCGCATTGAGTGGCTTGGCTCGCAAGTCGCTTAGATATATTACTATTCTTTCGTGTTGTAAAGTATTGAAGAGCTTTTAGGAATTTATCTTTCACTAAAGAAACAATAGAAAACGCTGTTGCTCGCAAGCATAGTCATATTTATAATGCGCCGCTTGTTCCTTGCCAATGACTGTGAACATATTACATGCAATACCAGCTACTCGGTTACGTTTCTATGATGTCGGGCCAATGCTGTTTTCCCGCTGGCCTACGCGTCCATGTAACAGGTATATCACTAGAAACATCAGAGTTGAGAAAACATTATTTTCGCTGCACTCACCATTGCTGGCTAATTCTATTCAGGGAGCGCAGCTGTGGACGTTGTTTGTGCATAGGTGCCAGTAGATGCTAGCAATGTACTTGGAAGTGGCTCTGCGCTACAGACTGTGGAGCGAGAAGAGATCGATGGCAATATCCCATGTCGCTGAGCATAAGTAATAACGGCAGGCAACGCTACTGGCTTTAGAGTAAATGTTATTCATTAAAGTCACTTCTTCCCGATCACAATCTGTAAAGAAAAGCACATGTAAAATTCCACAAGGGTTTTCTGCCCATATCACACTGTTCCCATTACAGCGGTAAATAAAGCAACTTTTCCATCAAAGAAACATACATCAAAGGGCAATTTAGCCATTACGAGTAAAATCATCACTAAAACATGTCGTCGGTCACCAAACGCTTACTAAAGGAACTGCAAGATATACGCAAGGACCTAAGCGATGAACTTTTGTCGTTGGAACCTGTAAACGACGAAGATCTTTTGCAATGGCATGCAATATTGCGTGGACCCCAAGAGACGCCGTACCAGGGCGGCCTATTCAGGCTGCATATCGACATCCCTGAAGAGTACCCAATAAAGCCACCGGTATTAACATTTACCACCCCCGTCTGCCACCCAAATGTGCACTTTGAAACTGGGGAGATCTGTTTGGACATCCTCAAGTCGCAATGGTCGCCTGCTTGGACGCTAACTTCAACCTGCCTTGCTGTTCATGTATTGTTAGCCAATCCAGAACCGTCCAGCCCACTGAACTGCGACGCGGCAAACCTCCTGCGCTGCGGCGACGTCTTAGGGTATAGCTCACTTGTCAGCATGTACACACGTATATTTGCTGCCCAGATTCAATAGATGTGTATTATAGAGCTCGCTGAATAACTGTTATCATATAGATGGATGACAATTTAAAAGGTCCTAGATCTTGTGGTAGTTGGAGGGGATGAATGGCATCCTGACAACTTTAGCATCTTGCACACGGTTGCGCACCACAACCTTTAGTGGCGTATCCTTCTTTTGGTGGCCCTTCTTGACATATGCCATTGCGATATTCTTCCCTAGCGATGGCGCAGGAACCCCCGAAGTGACCTCGCCAATCTCCTCACCCTCCGACGAGAGAACCTTTGCATGTGCCCGTGCCGGAGCACCATCGATGACAAGGCCGATGCGACGGCGTTCCCCACTCTTCTTCGCAACTTGATCAAGAATAACATCAGCCCCGATAAAACCGCCCTCGACGCGGCGACGTTTGCCAATGGTCCAGACAAGATTCGCCTCCATTGGAGTGGTTGTCGAATCGATATCTGAGCCATATAAGCACAGACCAGCTTCCAAACGCAGCGAATCGCGCGCGCCTAGCCCTGCCAGCCTGACCTCAGGGTTTTCCAGCAGCCCCTGGGTGACTGTGACTGCAGCTTCAGCGGGAACCGAAAGCTCAAACCCATCTTCACCGGTATATCCTGAGCGGGCAACGTGGCACTGAACACCCTTTATATCGATAAAGCGCCCAGTCATAAACGGCATCTGCGCCAGATCGACGCCTGCAAGACGTTCTAGCGTGTGCTGCGAAGCTGGACCCTGTAGAGCGATCAGTGAATGGTCCTCGATCCGTTGCACCTTGACGTTGGCTCCCTCATCCTGCATGGCCTTGACATGCTTCTGCAAGTGCGCGTAGTCTTTGTCCGCACAGCCTGCATTGGATACGACATAAAGCGAATCTTCCTGTTGCGTAATGATAGTATCGTCTTCGATCCCACCCTTTTCATTAGTAAACAGTGACAAGGTTGAGCAGCCGACAGGAAGCTCCTTGAGATCAGCAACCACAAGACGCTCGAGGAAGCGGTGACGGTCTGGTCCGACAATGCGGGTCTGGAGCATGTGTGACACATCAAAGATAGAGGCATGTGAGCGCGTGTGTAGATGGGAGTCTAGTGCACCCTGGTCAGCATACACCAGTGGCATGTCCCACCCTGCAAATGGGCCGAACCTTGCGCCATGCGCTTTGTGAAGGTCGTACAACGGAGTGCGCCGCAAGGCACCGGTGGCCATCGAGCGCACGCCAGAAGGCACAGTGGCTGTTCTACAAAGTGTGTGACTAATTATGGAAGCCATGGCGAAAAAATAGAAAGAAAAATACAGCAGTAGAGGCAAACAGGAAGACGGTGACCCAAGACTGATCTGTGGGTGTATTTGTCTTTCCAAGGTGAAACATGCTGATGGTTCACCGGGTCAGCGCGGATTTTGCAATTGAAAAATCTCCGCGACGGAATCGATCCTGCTACTGATTGCAAGCCGCCGTGAAAAGCAGTTTACCTGGAATATTGCGCTGTGAGCTTCTTGGTGCTTTTCTAGCGGCTCTTTGACTAGGATATGTTAAAAGCTCAGTACACCAGCAACATAATATTCTTATGCTCGAAGGCTACCTGGCCAATCATGAACTCTATCTAAGGTTCGGTTGCATCAGATATAACTGAAATAACCATCAAGAGCACCGATTTGCAGACTGGAAGCCACTGATTGACGCTGTCCTTCTTTACAGAGATCTTGTCATAGGCGTGGCTAAACACATGAGTAAAGAAGTACAGTGTTTTGCAAAAAATTATTAGCGTTGGCAGTTGATTGTTTCGGCAGAATTTGATATTGCAGGCTTGCGCCATTCGGGCAGTGCCTTTGCGCATGGACGGTGAGGTCGTTGACAGACAGAATAACCTGACAAACATTTGTGGTTTTTCACGATTCCACACCCAACTGTACTTTTGCGGGAATACAGGAGGCATTAAGGTAAGTTGCATGTGTTGTGTAATGTCGTTATGACGTTGCTAATGTAATCTATTCTATGCCTCTCAAACTACTACTAGTACGTTGCTGTTCTGTTTTCTGAACCTTTCTTCTTGTCTACTAACGCCAACCACACACAAACATTGTCTCCCATCATGTAAAATACAAGACCACTCACTGCCAAAAATCGCCTTGACTGACAAATATTTTTTTTGATGCGTTTATAGATTTCTTTAGAACTGTAGTAGCTATTTCCACTTTCTATCGCGACAATCAACAACGCAATCTAAAATATAGTAAACATCTAGCTATTCCGCTGGCACATCCAGATGCGCGTCTTAAAATGTTTAAAGAGATCGCGCACCAGCTCTCTAAAATCAACTCGGTGGTCTGCGGTAAAGTAAAAAGTAAGCTTGCGGCGGTCAAACTGGAATTCTGCGTCATCCACGCGCATGGCCAGCTTCCGCTGCTGCACTTTGCTCTGGCACATGTTCAGCGCATTCTTCTCATCGAATACCTTGTTATTAAGCAGATCCGCAACCTCCCGTTGATCCGCCGCGCGGAAAATGCGTTTGACGTACACATCTCTGGCTGAAGCGGAGCTGGGTGTATTGCGTGCAGCCTCGGAGTTACTCTGACTCGATGCTTTGCTTGACGAGGATGATGTGCCTGAAGAGACAGTCACATGTTCATTAGAATCAGGAGGCGCTGCTCTGCGCCGGCCGTCTGTGGTAGATGAATCTCCACACCCATTGGCTGCAGCAGCAGCAGCATCGGAAAGAGTTGCGCTGAAGGAAAGAATAGCAGCAGTGCCCTTAAGCTCCTCTTTAATTATCCCTAGATCAACTCCCCGGTCCGCCTCTACAAGCACATATACTCCTGGCTCAAACTCAGCGTCGATCTTGCTTGCAGTTGCTTTCGCAGGAACCGACATTGCTGACGGCGCAGTGCAGGCCTCCTTAGGCGGGCCACGCGCGGGCGCAGAAGCGACAGTGGCAGAAAGCGCCAGAGCCGGAACAGCTTTAAGCTCCATCCCCTGACCAGGTGCAAAGAACAAATCACAGCGCTTGCCCTTGAACTGCACAACAAACACGCGCGTGGCTTTAGGCAAAGATTGGTAGGCGATGCCCTTTCCCATATCTGCAAATGGCATGTTAGGTGTGAAGGTGGTCGCAGGGTTCGGCAGCAGCGGATATGGGGATTGATGCGAGCCGCTACTGGCGAGCACTGGTATCGGCGGAGCCAAGGCCATTGAAACAGCTGGAGTGCCCATCCTGGTAATCCCAGAGGGGCTCGCGCGACGGGCGTGCTGCGGCAGCCCTTGAAATTGCCTGCCCTGCTGCGCTGAAAGAGATGCAGGAATTGGCTGAATGTGCGCGGGTGCAAGCACTGGTGGGAGCGCAAAGGCAGAATATGGCTGCTGCGACTGCGACGAGTGTACCATATGGCCCATAAAATGGGCAAGGTGTGGAATCTCTGGCTGTTGCGGTAAGCCACCGTTTATCATGCCATCACCCGGCGCATGGGTGGGCGCCGAAGCAGCACTCGTTGTCTGATACAGCGAAGAATAGTGCTGGAGTTGCTGTTGGGTTGCGGCCGAAGGCAGGGCTGACATGCTGCTCTGACGCGGGAGGCCGCTGTTAGGTACCATGCCAAAAGAATAAACCGCAGCCGCTGCCATGTGCGGTTGCTGTGAGACCATTCCAGTGTTCAGGTTGGGCGGATACGCGGGATAGCCACTAGCAGAACCGGCTGTCAACGGCATGGACCCACTAACAGGAGTGGCAATGTGCGCGTTTGTGTTGGCGAGGGAATGTCGGCGATGTAGGCCGGCTATACCAGGTAGTTGACCGAAAGCCATCGGTTGCTTGAAGCATGCAGCACGCTCAAACGCAGCAGCAGCCGCCGCTGCAGCGACTTGGGACTGCGCGCCCGTATGATCTGGAGGTTCTCCACGCATATCAAGTGAATGTCGGCGCATATCCTTCAAAGACTGGATCCGTGGTGGTTGATAAGCACTATTGCCGCGACTACCTTGGTCAGAGACCTGGGCTGTAGCCACATAATTCTCGTGCTCCTCCACCACTGGACTGCCAGCGTCATATGTTGGCGGTCCCAAAATGCCATCATTTGAAGAGAAAAGGCCAGTGCTAGAGCCCAGCGGCTGAGGCATTGCAGCTGCAGGTGACATTACACTCGGAAAGCTCGAGTTGCGCATTAGAAGTGTGCTGGGTGGCATAGACGGCGCCAGAAATTCAGCAGATGCATCCTCCTCGCGCATGGTCGGAAGATTGCTTCCAAATACTCCATAGCGCGCGGCTGCAGTCGTTTTCTGGTATATACTCCCATCAACACGTGTGCTGTTGAACATGCCGCTTGTAGATGCCCGCGTGGCAGGTGTGCTATGATCAGGGACGACATCGCCTGAAGAGGCATCATACGCCATGCCGCTACCCACAAACCCTTGGCCAGTGTAGTCAGCATGACCACTACTAGTGTTATCACCGCTTGGAAGAGCGCCCGTACCCATCGAATACGACGTCAGCCCCAGCGACGACACCTGAGTGTCTATCATCATATTCTCCGAGAAACGCCGAGCAGATGCTGCCGAGGAATTGTTGACACTAACCATACTGCTGGTACTACTGACACTTCCGCTAAGACCCGCCGATGCCTTGCAAAGCCCCAATGGAGCACCAAACATATCGAATCGGTCGCCCTGGTCGCGCGGAATTTGAAGCTGCCTGTCCAAGCTAGTTGTCTGGTGTATGGGGATGGCGCTCATCGAAAGACCAAGCGGGCTAACGGCGCGGTTGTTGCTGCTGGCAACCGAAAGCGATCCATTGCGCGAAAGCACACCAAAGCCTGTCGCCGACAAAGGGCTTACAGAACCAGCAGATACTGGGGCCTCAGTACCATCGGCTGCGGAAAAACGATGCAACGGATTCTGTACGGCGAAAATGTTCGGCAAGGTAGTTGAACGTCCGCGAAGGATCGCCTCATCAAGTTCCGTGTAGTCTACATCGACGCCAGTGGTGCCTGGGCGAACGCGATTAGACTCTATCGACTCGATTTGTTGAGCTGGAAGACCATGCGCGACGGCCATTCTACTGTATTTTTTGTCAAGATAGCGCATATCGGCAGTCAAGCCTTGGGTCTGAAGGCCTGTGTCTGCCGCAGATGGCATTGGCTGTACTGTTGACCAAGCACCGATGTTGTCTAAGGTCGCAGATTGGCTGGCAGAGTCCGCTAACATTGGATCTGGCAGTAGCGGGTCAATTCCTGGCGTCAGTGGCGAGGAGGGTGGGGAAGACGACGACGCGCACGTTTCGCGAGATGTCATTATATTGTCGTCATCCATGAGAGCTTGTTGAGCCGAACGGCGTAAGCGTTTGTAAAAATGTGTGGCGACCGTTCAGACAAGCGGGACTAAGGAAGGGGAAGCAAGTCAGAAATGTAATTTAACAATATGATATCAAACAGACAGCCAGGAGATTATCTACCACAGCAGCTAGAGTAAGTGCGACAATGAAGAACACTGGCAAGCTGCGCTAAGTATTGGAAAAGTTGTTTGGCGATGTTTGAGGTATATAAAAGCAATACAGAGACAAATAAATAAATAGAGTAATATTGGATAGTGGTGGTTGTCTATGCGCAAAGTAGAAAACACACACCCGCCAGTAAAACACGTAAATAGGTGCTGCGGACGGGTGATGAGAAAGAGGCGAGAAGAACCCAAGATAAAAGTCAGCGAGAACACGGTGACAGAGACAGAGCAAATGGGGGATACAAGGGGGAAGGTGGACTTGGGTGGGAGGGGAAGTATATATATGCGAAGTTGTGTTTATGTGTATGCGGGTGGGAAGTGAGGTTTGTAAGGAAGGAGAACGAGATAAAAAGAGAGACGCTGCAGAGACAAGAAATGTACGAAAGAGAGCAGAAGATGGAGACACAATAATGGCCCGCGTTGATTGTTAATAAATATGGTGAGATGTCAGAGCTAAGCAAGTGAGCATGTGCATAGCCACTGAACAGTGAGTTTGCAACACAAGGCCAGAAGCATGCCAGGTGGCAAGAGCTGTGCGGGCAGTACAGGCTCCAATTAGCTCAGAACAACTCAATTGTTGCAGGGCAGCACAGAGCAGTCGCAGAGTTATATCTGGATTAAAATAAACAGCCGATAGGGCGCAGCAGTAAATGCAAGGCACAAGTGTAGACGGATCTAAAGGCAGAGTGGGAGCAGGCAGAGGACAAGCGGGCCGCCATGCACCACGCAGGCGAATGGGGCCCAGCAGCAGCGGGTGAACCCATCCCACTGATGGGGCTTTGCGAATGCATGGTAAATACGAGCAAATGGCCCCAAGGACTTGTACTAACGCGCTCTATTGGGCGTCAGCCGGTCGGATGAGAGAGTGGGGAGGGAGGGGAGCGTTTGTTTTACCTTGATGGATAGCGGGTTCCGGGTGCTACGCGACGGCAGCGGTTGTGCTAGCAGACGCAGCCAATGGTAATGATTAACACTAGCAGTAACCAGGAAGTGCGCCGAGGCTGGCAGAATAATGATGTGGTGCAGCGCGACGCGGCCTGGCAGAAAGGACAAGCGTGTCTGCAAGACGGGGAGGCGAGCGGGCAGTGGGTCGGTTGGGAGAGCCGGTGCAGTGCTGGATGCGTTGTGTGTGGCAGTAGGGTCAGAGAAGGACAAAGGCTGGGGAGCGTCAGCAGAAGCAGCAGCAGCAGTAACAGCAAGCAAAACAAAAAAAGAATGGAGCAGTTGGAAAAAGAAGGTACTCAGAAACAAAGTGCGGTGAATGTACAATAAATAATGAAAGAAGAAACGCTGGAGGAAATGACGATGGCGCTGATCCACGCCAGCCGCCGCCCCCGGGCAGAAGACGCGCAAGTACGCGGCGCTGGCAGGTGGGCAAAAATGGACATGTGGACAGGAAAGAAAGAGACTGGGTGAGTCTTCCCACCTGCACCATTCATCTGGGATTCGCTGCAAGCGGTTGGGGTCGCGTGACTTTTCCGCCAGTCAACGACAACGCTTGGTCAGAGGTGTTTCACCGCTTTCTGTTTGGGACTCTTGTTTGGCATTGCTTGGGCACTCACTGCTTGCACGGCCTGTGCTGCATGGGAGCGGTGTGACTCTTGGCTCCAACTTGGTGCCGTGTGCTGCAAAAAGCGCTTCTAACTACCTGGGCTAGCAACTACTTGTGCTGCAACCTTGCTGGTAACAGAGCTACCTGAAAAGAACACACGCCACACCAGACGTTGTACCGGCCGATTGGTCCAATGCCACAATGGTAATGTGAACCAACTTTTTCCGCCAGTTGTTCTTGTAGCCAAATCATATCTGGCGCATGTCTTCTTGTGCAAGAGAGGTTCTAAACATAATTTACCTGAAAAACTGTTTAGCGATCTTGTTTCTGAGATGACTCCAAATCTTGCTATAAAGTTTGTGCAATGGCTTTGTTTGTTGTTGTTCATCGTGCGGCATATTGCCGATTTCTGGTTAGTCAGCAAGTTAAGCTGTACCATTGCTTGAGAAGGGCCCTAGGATTATCTTTCTGTCGCTTTGACAGAATAATATATCTTGGAAGTTGAAGGTAGCAATCATTTCGCAATTACTGTATTTTTGCAAAAAGTATTAGCGTTGAAGAATGATTATATCGGCGGGTTTAGGTTTGGCGGGTTTGAAACATTCAAGGAAGTGCATTTGCGTTGTGGGTGGAGGAGTTGTTGGTGGCTAGAGTAACCAGACAAATGTTTGTGGTCTTTAACGATTCCGCATCTGATTACAACCTCCTTTATGGAAATACGTGCGACACCTAGGTAAGCTGCATATATTTATGTATTTTTGCTATGATGTTGCTAAAAATGTCTACTCGATGTCTCTGTTCAAAACTACTACTAACATGTTACTGTTTTGTTTCTTGGTTCTTTCTTGTCTGCTGACGCCAGTCACGCACAAACTTTGTCTTCCACGAAGCAAATCATAAGACCGCTCACTGCCAAAAATTGCCTTGGCCAGCGCAAATATTATTATATATTATTTTGAGACACCAATGGTTTTTATAAATGAAGTAAAATGTCTCAAATTGGAATGCTGATCAGAAAAAAAAGTGAACGCAGTGCATCTCAGGTTTAAGGATGCGCTTGTCCATATATAACAACAAGCAGGTACTTTATCTTGGCAAGAGCTTAGAAGGCACCAGCCATTTACCCTGCCTTTTGTTTTGTTTTACCACGTCATCCATGATTGGCTAAACAGACAAGGGCCTTCCACGCATGTCCGTTTCCATCATGCATATTCAAGTTCTCAAAAAAATCTACAAAGAGTATATGTTGGCATACTTGTTTCTGGTTTAGGGCAATGGTTATTACCCCGAATGTTTTTCGTATTTGTGTCTTGAGCTTCATGGTACTCTTTTTGCGGCGCTTGGTGGGTCTCTGCGACTGATCAGTAGGGGTGAGGACAGCAAACGGCCAATATAATGCACCATTCATTTGTTTGTTAACCATAAGATAAATTGTTGCCGATGGACGATCGGACGGTCGTTCTTTTTTGCTTACAATTTTGCCGATATTCTTTCACATATTAGACAACGCATCAATGTCACCAATATCAGCATTGATCAGAAGCCATTCTGAGGCAACGCTATCAGCTCACATTTAACTAAGCAACCAAAATATTCATTGACAGCGTTTTGTTGTTCCAAGCAACCCACACACAGCATCCAAAGGCCGGCGGGGTACTTAAAAAAAGAAAGAGAAAAATGTGCAACGCAAGCAAGACCTAAGCCTCGACAAGGTCCTTCTTGAGAACACCCATAAAGGCCTTCTTCTCCTCCTTTGTCTGGAAACGACCATGTCCAAACTTGGACGATGTGTCAATAAACTTGAGGTTGACCTTCTCAAGGGCAGAGCGCTTGGTGTGCGTGCGCAGGGACTTGCGCAGCGTAAGGACGCGCTTCTTGACACCAACGCAGCTTCCCTTGATGATAACAAAGTCCTCATTGACCTCGCCGTAGTGCGGGAAACCGCCAACAGGTGTGATGCGCTTAGCAGTAAGATCAAACTCAGTCGCAGCGCTGGACTTGTCATCGCCCTTGCCGATGCGGTAGATCTTCCTGTTGGCCTCTGTGCGATGATGGTAGCCGTCCTGTCCGGAACGCGCAACAGAGTACATGACGCGCGAGGGATGCCACGCACCAATACACGCAACCTTGCGCAGACCACGGTGAGTCTTGCGAGGGAGCTTCTTAGTACCCCAGCGTGCAGTTACACCCTCAACACCGTTACCCTTGGTAACGCCAATGACGTCAATCATCTCATCCTTCTCGAAGATGTCTCCAACAGAAACCGTCTTCTCAAAGTGCTCGCGGGCCCAGTCAACCTTCTCCGAAATGGTGCCGCCGTTGACCTGGATCTCCATAATGTGTGCCTTCTTCTGGCCAATGCGGACCTTGTCCATCTGAGTGTGTGCAATTACACGAACAATTGTGCTGTACTTCTTGATGCGCTCCAGGTCACGAGTAATCTGCTTGCCGTTGTCAGTGGAGTACTTGGACGCGTACTTGGTGTATGCCTTCTTCTTCGAGCGATACCAGTTCTTGTAGAACCGACGCTTGACCTCGTCTGAGAGATGCTCGGCCCAGACACTGGTCAGCGCACGTAGGCCACGTGGTGTCTCGATATAACCAACAACACCAACAACAACCATAGGCGGCGCCTCAATCACAGTAACTGCCTCGACAATCTCCTTCTTGTGCGCCTTGGATCCAGGGCGGTCAAGGTCACGCACAACATGGGTCATACCAGCCTTGTATGCAAGGAACGCGGTAAGGTGCGGAGGGTTGGCAGCGTTGTCCTTAGGGAAGGACTTGCAGCGTCCGCGGTGGCGGGCCGCACGCTTGCGCGGCAGAAATGCCAGCGAGCCGTGGCGGGGCTGCTCGTACTTGCAGTGAGACTACAGCTGAAATGTGGATGTAAAGAAGGCCCAAGACCAATGAATTGAAAGCATAATTTCTTTTAGCAATGTGTTTGCATTTCCGCCATTGCTATAACGATAGTGACCGATTCTCCGCTAGCAGCCTTGACTGGATGTCGCTCTCTTTTTCGCAAAATAGAACAGAGCAATTAAGGCTAGGCGAATCCATCGTTTACCCTGTCTGCCCGCGAATCCTTAAATCGATGGATGCGAAAGTGGGTATTTTAGGCGGGGAAATGGATGGATGCCAGCGGATGCAGCGTTGGTCACGGCCCAAGGATGGATTTATAGCCAAAATTACGCACCATGATGCCGACTTCTGAGGGTGAATATATGAATGGATGTACTCAAACCAGAGCCAAGTGGGGAAGAGAAGGTACCTCTCACCACACCTCTCTCACATGCGTGCCTTCGCTTCTGCAAAAGCTCAGAAAAACATGTTTTAGCCTTCAGAGCAATGCCCCGCTTGATTTGCTTATTATTGATTTATCAAGCAACACTGCCAATCACAGCCTTTCCAGCACTGAACGCACACACCTTGCAGAGATGGTTTGTGTTGGCTTTGCAGCAGCTTTGAAAACGTCACATTCGCATCCCTTGTATTTCTTCTGTCCTTCTTAGTGCTTATTAGTGAATTAACTTTGAGTTTCTTGCTGTACAACTATTTCGAGCACCAATACATTGATATTTAGAGCAAAGGGGCGTTCTTTCCTCTTAACAACCACGACTTGAAACTCTCAAACTCGGCACATCTTCAAAACTTAGCCATGGTAATTCAACGTCATCTGAAAATTTCCAACTGTTGTGCGTAGCCTGGTACTGGTACTAACGTTATGTTATTCTGTTGCATACTGTCGCTGTCATGTAGTCTGCTTCAAGCTCGCAAGGAATTCATACACTTCTCGAGGCCGAACAAGAGGCTTCCAAAATAGTCGAGCAGGCCCGCGACTGTAAGTTGGCATTTCTAGCACTCTGAGAAAGCAGCGACCAAAGCACACCATATGATATGGCTGCTATGTGTTTAGAGGTCTTGATGTGTGGGCACTTGTCATTCTCTTTCTTTGGCTGGTATTAACAAAAGAGTACTCTTTACCCCATGCCAATTATTTAATGATGCTGTAAAAATGCGCCCGGACATCTGTAGATCGTATCAAGCATCTCAAGGAGGCACGCGATGAGGCGACGAAGGACATTTCCAAACTGCAGACACGCAAGAACGAGGAGTTGGCGGAGATTCAGAAGAAGGTATGTATTCGAGGACACGCGCATCCGTCGTTCCTCCACACTCAATACGCCTGCATCAGCTGCAGTATTCTACAGCTCAAATTCTAACACTACAGAGGTTTTCACTAATATTGCATGCGCTGCTTTGTTGAGGTATGTCAATGTAGAGCGCAAACCAGACAGAGCTGACTCAAAGTATCGCAGCAGAAACCCAGCAGAGGCTGGGCACTATCAAGTCGCAGTTTGAGAAAAACAAGCAAGAAGCTGCCAATAGACTGGTAGCTGCCGTGTCGACGGTGCAGTTTGATTAGAATGTTTTCTTTTTTAATTTTCTATTGAGTGCGATCAAAGCAGTGTTTTTCTGGAAGAGCCCAGCGTTCACCACTGAATCTGCGATGTAAAGTCCACTTGTCCGTGGGGGGCAATCGACCCGGAAATGTGACACCCCCTTTCTCCAAAGTCTGCATTAGAGAAAATTTTCCACCACTTGCATTTCTCAATGAGGAGGGGGAAAGGAGGCTGAGCGACAGGGCGAAAATGCGATGCTCGCCACGCTTAAAATGGGCCTCGCGTTCGCCTTTGTTTTCCCAGTCCGTTACTTTTGTCTGCCCACTCTCTTTTCTTTCTCCGTCCCTCTTCTTCTTGTCAGTTATTTACTTATTCTGAGCTTTTTTTCTTAACACTCTGGTGCAGACACCTTCCACACCAACCATTATTAGTAGGAGAGTTGGCTTTTTTCAGCTTTTTTGGTTAATTAACTGGCTTCCCAGCTTGTGTTGGTAGTAAGGCCTAGAGTGCGTTTTTTTTCTTTGGGACAAATTGCCATAAGCGCGTTGTGCAAAGGAGGCTGGGAAAATACCTTTTTCAGAAAGGGAAAAAAGGTGCGTTCATATGCGCGTGTTGCCACTACACTTCCTGCAGTATTTCTTTTAGCTCATCTGAAAGCAAGTGGCAATTGCTGTAAAGCTCTTTTATTCTGGGCTGTGTACGCATAGCAAGCTTTATTTGCAAGGAGACGTCCTCATCTACTTCTTTTGAAATTAGAAAGGATCAATCTGGTAATTACCAAATCTCTTATTTCTTCGTGGCTCTAAGTCGGGTGTATGTACGCGCACCTATTTATACAACAACATAGACACATCATACTAAACCAATACTAGCCCATTTCACTGTTGAATTCAACTGGCTGACTTTTGTACTAAAACGTGTGTAGCTGAGGGAGGTTTTGAAATGCAGGCACCAAACCATTTGACACAACAGTCACCTGTTCCTGCGCAGATGCGACAGGCAATGCAGCCGATGGGTGCTGGGATGCCACCGCAAGGAATGCACGGAGCCTCAGGCATGGGTCCACCGGCGGCAATGGGAGCGGGGCAGCCTAATGGCAGCATGGGAGGGAACACACCATCGAGGGCACCGGTTGCGCAAAGTCAGGCACATATGCACAGACAGTCGAGGCAGTCATTGGCGGCACAGCAGCAGGCGCCGCCGCCGGGGGTTCATTCGATGGGCACACCGCAGCAGCAACAGCAGGCAACCATGGCACAACAGCAACAGGCATATATGGCTCCTCCGTCTGGACTATCCCAGCAGCAGCAGCAGCAGCCTCCACCGCAGCCGCAATCTCAAGGGCCACCACCACCACCATCGCAGCAACAATCGACGACCACAACGCAGCGGATAAGCGCAATGGCCGAAGACGTATGGAACCATATAGGTAAGTCGCCAGTCAATGGGTAGGGTCAGGGATATTCTAGCAAAGCGAGGGAGAGTAATGGTTTGTCCAGAACATCAGCTAACATTGAGTCTGTCCAAAATGACTTGCGTTGACCAATGGGTAATTGTTAATTAGGTTCGTTGTTTGAGGTGATGAATGAGCCGGAGCGAGCGCTCTCGGCATATGAGAATGCGCTGAGCAAAAACCCATACTCGGCAGCGGCGCTGACGCAGACAGCAAACATATACCGCAGCCGCGAGGACTTTGAAAAGGCCGTGGAGTACTTTCAACGGGCTGTAAACATCAACAATAGCAACGGTGAAGTGTGGGGGGCAATTGGAAACTGTTATCTGATGTTGGACGAGCTGCCCAAGGCGTATCACGCGTACCAACAGGCGATTATCCATTTGCCTAACCCCAAAGAGCCAAAGCTATGGTATGGCATTGGAATACTGTACGACCGCTATGGATCATACGACCACGCAGAGGAGGCGTTTATTGCAGTGATGAATATGGACCCTGGTTTTGATAAGGCCACAGAGATATATTTTCGGCTGGGGATTATCCACAAGTGTCAGGGCAAGTACACGCAGAGTCTGGAGTGCTTCAACCGAATTCTGAGCGACCCGCCTAAGCCGCTTACGGAAACTGACATCTGGTTCCAGATTGGCAATGTTCACGAGCTCAACTCGGAGTTTGGGCATGCAAAGGATGCGTATGAGCGCGTGCTACACGAGAACCCACAGCATGCCAAGGTGTTACAACAGCTTGGAGCGCTATACTTCCGACCAAATACCAGCCTTACCAATATTGATATGGCTATACAGCTACTAACAAATGCAATTGAGGTGGACAGCGACAAGGCAGAGGCCCAGGCATGGTATCTGCTTGGACGGTGCTACATGATACAGCGGCAGTACAACAAGGCATACGAAGCGTACCAGCAGGCGGTGTACCGCGACGGAAATAACGCAAACTATTGGTGCTCAATTGGGGTGTTGTATTATCAGATTAACCAGTATCGCGATGCGCTGGACGCGTACAGCCGGGCGATCCGAATCAACCCGTACCTCTCTGAGGTGTGGTTTGATCTTGGTGCGCTGTATGAGGCTTGTAACAACCAGGTGAACGATGCGATCGACGCGTACACGCGAGCCGCAGAGCTCGACCGGACCAACGCGGTGATCGAGCAGCGGCTCGAGCTACTGCGGCGCGCCCAGAGCAATGGTCAGACAAGCGTTGGCAACGGCGGGGCGCTGCCTCTTCCAATTGACCCACCGATGGTAACAACGACGGCTGGACAACCCAACGCGCCAGGCGGCCCTGCGGGTGAGGTGATGGTTGGCGGTGGTGCGCCAGGGAGCCTTGGAGCGCCACCGATGTCCGGGGCGCCAGCCGGCGCAGCACATAGCCACGAACAGGTGCGACTACAGGGTAACATTACAGCACAAGCAGGCGGGCAACGCACAGGTGCTCCGACGACACCTGGTATGACACGGGCTACGGCGCCGCAGTATGCGCCACAGGCAAAGCCAAGCTATTCGCAGGCGCCGCCACAACATGGGCGCGCAGGTTACCCTGACGATGCAGCGTACAGCCGCTACGACGCAGCCCAGCGCGTCGATGGCGCCGGACAGCCAGCAGGCGGTGGATATGCACCGCAGGGCGCGTATGGCGCGCCTTACACCCAGTCGCCGGTTGCACAGCCGACACCTTCTTCAAGGCCGTATCCTGGAGCAGGTTACTCGCAGGCTTCACATGCGCCAGCCGCGCAGTCGCTGCCCGCAGGACCTCACCGCTTTGACGGCGCTGTGGGAGCTTCGCGCCAACAATCGCCATCGGACGCCCAGCAATCGACTAAGGCGCCGTATTCGCAACCAGCCCCCGCTGCTGAGCCACAAACATTCCAGCACGCGCCGGCCAATGGCTACTCGTCGTACGCTGGTCAGGTGGACGTGGACGGGCCGCGCAGCCGCAGCCCGTCCACGCGGCAAAGGAGCCCCGGGCTCCGTCGCAAACACTACGGGCAACAGCCGATGGCCGATGGCGGACGCAGCGAGCCGCAGGATGGCAGGCGCGCGGAGATTACAGCCGAGCCTGCACGCATGGTCACACCGGCGATGGCTTACGGCCGACGCGGCGACCGGGACGGCGACATGGCTATGGATGATGCGCCGCTGGCGCTTGGCAGGGCGGGCCCGCTGCCTGGTACGGGCACGCCTGGCTTAAAGCCAGACAGCCTCCCGCATATATCACCTGGATCGCCGCTCGATGCGGCGGCGACATCTACGCGCGCGCACTCCGGGCCTATGGCGGCTCCTATTCGTCTACCACCAGTGCAGCATGGGGGCGCTGGTGGTCTTGCGAGCCCAACACCCCGCACGTCCTCAGGAGATACGATGGTGCAGGCCGCGCCTGTGTCTGGCCGCGACTCTCATGACGGTACCAACGGCCCGCCGACTGGTAGTGCGCCACTAAGTCTGGCGTCTGCCATATCAGCGGCCGATGAGGACAAAGAGGGCTCGGCAATTAACTCGCTGATGAGTCTTAGCAGCGTAGCCACAACACTCACGCCGCGTCCACGCGCGTCGTCGGCGTCACTGTCAGAGTCGCCACAGCCTTCGGCGCCCAAGTCGGCCGCCGAGTCAGTCACTACGGCTAGCGGCCGCGACGCACATTCTGAAGCCCCAGCAGTGATGAACGGCGTTAAGGAAATGGAAATTTCCAGTCCCCCACCTGACGCGGCCCTTCTGCCACCTGCTTCCGCATCGCCTGCGGACGGTGTGCCGCTGGCCTCGGTTGTTGGCGCGCCAAACGGCGAGCGCTCGCATACGACGTCCCCCCTTGCGAGCCGAACCGCGCTCCTTGCGAACCAGTCCACACCTTTAGCAGGCCAAACCGCGCCTGGAGACGCGGGGGCACCGGTTCCCATGGCACCATCCGCCGGCGATGTCGCCGTTGTGCCCAGCAAGCGTCCACTGGCGGTTGCTTCTGACAGCGACGCTACGACCACTGCGCATACTGCGCCACCTCGAGATGCCCCGAGCGACGATTTGTCCAGCGGCACAGCCGATGACGCCAGCAGCCCAAGCACCGGTGGCGCAGGTGGTGGAGATCATGGCCCACGGAAGCGCGGCCGTCAGGGCTCGCCATCGCCTGGGATACGTTTGCTGCCACGCGCCAACGGCGGCGCTGGGACAGACGAGCCCGAAGACGGCGAAGTGCTGGAAGAAGAAGAAGACAACAACGATGTTCCACAGAGTGCTGCCAATACCAGCCACAGCTCACGCAAGAGCGAGGATGTTGTGATGGGCTCTGGCAATGTGTCGCACGAGTAGCTTCTACCCTACATTCCCCATTGCGAAAAAGGCCCTGTTTACAGAGCCAGGGCTATCTCTCCCATCCATGGATTCACAATACTTGCTTTGGATTCGTCCCTCTATAAATGGACTGCTTTACATACTGTTTTAAGAAATCTATTAGCGCATCAAAAAAAAAAAATAATTGTGTCGGCCAAGGGGTTTTTGGCAACAATTGGTCTTGTGTTATGCGTTGTGGGAGACGCAGTTTGTACGTGTAGACAAGAAGAAAGGGCCAAAAAACAGAACAGCAACGTAGTAGCAGTAGTTTGAGAGGCATAGAATAGATGACTTTAGCAACGTCATAAAAACATTACACAACATATACAACTTACCTCAATGTCATCCGTATTCTCGGGAAGGAGGGTGTTGTTAGATGTGGAATCATTGAAAACCACAAATGTTTGTCAGGTTATTCTGTCCGTCAACGACCTCACCGTCCATGCGCAAAGGCACTGTCCGAATGGCGCAAACCCGTCATACCAAATTCTGCTAAAATAACTAACCGCCAAAGCTAGTACTTTTGCCAAATCCAATATTTTTGGCGTACGCTTGACCCACCCACCGACCAATGTCAACTGTAGGCAAAATAGACGAATGGACAGTGCTCTGTGAGCTTTGATCTTGAGGTCGCTTTGGCATTGGCAACAAAGACAGCTTACACCCCCCCTTTTTTTTTTTACAGTTTCTTTGTGAGAACAATTGATGGAAACAGCAGGTATCTAAAGATTAAATCTGTGCAACAGAGGCAACATCTAATGTAATCAGCATCATTTGCTACCAGAGTGGGCCAAGGGAGGGGTATCAAAACAGCAACAGCATATCTATTCATCTGCTACGTCTGCGTCTGATTGTATTTCCGAGACGATCTTGCTCAACAATATATTCGCCATCGTCTTTGCCTGCGCTATCGCTATCGCCATCGATCTTGCCTGTGCTACTACCATTGTCATTGTCATTGTCATCACTGCCGCTGTCGCTTGAATACACTGCCTCCTCGTCACTAGGGAAGTCATCCTCGCCCTCTTCCTTGCTCTGCTGTTCCACTGTTCCTTCGCGCTCCATTTGCATAAATCGATCAAGTTGGGTCTGGTCTTTCTTTGTAAAGCCGCTTGCCGCGACCTTGACGTCAAGATCAAATTCCTTGTCGAGCTTGGCCGTGAACTTGGGATATAGGGCGCTTTCATATCCGAAGCGCCGCTTGAAGAACGTACGGATGCAGTCCACGTCCCGGTTGAAATAGTATTCGGCGTTGGGATGCGAGGTAGACACCATCTGTGGAAAGTCAATCAGAATTGGCGTCGTGCCATCCTTGAGCAGGATGTTGAATTCGTTGAAATCGCCATGTATTAGCCCGTATTTGGCCAGCCGGACTATCAGATCCATCAACTGTGAGTAGAGACGTCCTGGCTCGTCGAGCTTGTCAATCTGTCGCAGCGGAAACGCCGCCACAAGCTCCATAACAACGCAGTGTCGGTTCTGGTCAATCGGTATGGGAACCGGGAAGCCGTGCTCGTGGAGGACTTTCATAAACGCAAATTCCTTTGTTGCTGACAGCCGCGACATGTACATCCACGACGGCGATTGCGTTGCCCGAAAGTAGTCGCGCTTGAGCTTAACATTTCTGAACGACTGCCGCCCCAGCCGGTGAAGCTTCAGTACTACCTCCTGCCCGTCCTCACCCGCTACCACAAAAATGTCCGATTCCTTGCCCACACCGATTTGGTTCCCCACCGATACCACCGATTCCCGTTTGCTAAGCGTCCTGAGTGCCAGGTGATCATACCCGGAGTATACAAGTTTGTATCCGACATATTTGGAGCTCGCCTCACTGGCAATAAGCTTGCGCTTGATCAAGTCGCCTATGTGCTTGTTGATGCTTCCATTACGGAGGTGGGACAGTTGTGCAATCAGTGGCGCTGGAACGATATTGTGGTTGCGCGACCCAATCTCGATCGCCGTCAGCACGCGAAACTCCTCAGTACTCATGTAACGCAGAGCTTTGGGATCCAGCTTCATATTTTAAGATATTTCCACAAACGAAGCCAAGGAAGAGTAACAAAGTAAAAAATAGGGCGGAGGATTGCTGGTGTTGGTTGACATAGGATACTGGCCATGCAAATTTTTTTGTTCCTCAAGCACAAACTCTTGCCCCTTTGGTATCCCAGCACAGTGGTCATTGTGGGGAAAAGCCCCTGGATACCGTGTGATCGTCTGCAAAACCTTTGTACTGGCCAAGTTTAACCAGAACACTTGATCTTCTTTCTTCAGGAAGTTTAAGCATTTATTTTCTACTATTGAAGAGCTTTGTTTTGGCATTCACTGTGCAGACGAGAGTGCCTTGTTCAACAGTCCCAGTAAATACACCTGACGTTGATGGCTGACGACGAGATAATGCAGCAGCTGAGTCTCCACACTGGCACCCATGGTGGTCGTAAAAGGTCCACCACCACACGCTCCAAACGACAAAAGGTCTCCAAAGGTGAGTATGTTAACATGTAAAACTAAGGAATTTGAAGGCTCGACGAGGATTGTGTTCATCCTTGATAGCCGTGCGCGGTGGTGTTAGCAGCGGCAAGTAAGCAATTTACACTCGTTGGCTCTACTTTGTATGGAGCCCGCATGACTAACGGTGGGTGGTTGACCATTGACAATTGCTGACTGTAGCCTGCGTGTATTGCCAGCGCTCGCACATGTCGTGCGACGATAAGCGGCCGTGCCTGCGATGCATAAAGCGCGGCATTGGTGACATTTGCCACGACAAGGAGCTTGCAAACGATGCCAGCGAGGATCGCACATCGGCTAGGGCCAGCGAAGGTGAAGGTGAGGGGGATGCACGGCTGGGTGATGCTAGTCCTGACACAGGACCTGAGTCTGGTGACGCGGCAGGGGCAGCTTTGGTTGCAGGAGCGGTGAGCTCGGCGGCAGTAACCATGGTTGCAAATGGGCAGCTGTCCATGTTGCCCTCGAATGTTGCATCCGTGCCAGCAAATGCAGGGTCTTATATAGACCAGCAGACAGGAATAATTGCTCAAGCCAGCAACAGTACCAATGGCGTAGCGCACAACCTGCCTCTATCGGGGTCGATGCCTATGCTAGCTACAGGGAGCCCGCTGGCGGCAATAGCGCCTGGCACGCCAGCAATGGTAGCACCAGATGGTGGTAGGACAAGCGGCGAGGCAAATGGACCATATAGGCAGATGGCTCCTCAGTTTGACAGAAACTCGGCGCTGCTGTTCGGGAACGACGTGGCCAGCAATGAATTTACAGCACTGAATGAGTTCCTTGAAGGCCTGCGGCGTGGAATGGCCAGCACTGATCAGGGAGACACCGGTATACGGATGAGCAGTCCGTCTAGCGGGCCACCCTCTGAGCCGCCAGGTACCCGTGCTATCGGCTCGCCAGACGTTGAAGCACAACGCGGTGTGGGAGATACGGCAGCACAGACTATCACACAGCTAATGGCAGGGCGGCCAGGTGAAGGCGTTACGCAGGCTGAACGCTTCTTGCTTACAGCCGCCGACCCTAACGACGGCACTTCCGAGGACAAGCTGCGCCAGATCATCAATGCAAAATATGAGGCCGGCATCCTCAAGCCTTACAACTACGTCAATGGTTATGCTCGTATGCGGAGGTTCATGGAGACTAACATCAGCCAACCCAACATTGTGCGTATCCTCGGAGTGCTCAACACCTTCAGGCCAACGTTCCGCTCCATTGCGCAATCGCTGACCGACATTGATCTGCTACTGGTTGAGGAGGGCTTCGAGCGTCTGTTGCTAGACTATGACAACGTCTTTAACTCTTTTGGCGTGCCCGCCTGCCTCTGGCGCCGCACTGGCGAGATCTACAAGGCAAATCGCGAGTTTGCTGATCTGGTTGGCGTACCGTTGTCTTACTTTCACGAAGGCCGTGTGTGCATCTACGAGATTATGTCTGAGTCCTCCACTGTCAACTATTGGGAAAAGTATGGCGAGATTGCCTTTGACGCGACACAGAAGGCTGTCCTTACCTCATGTGTGCTGCAGACCGCTGCGTCTGTGCGCACGCTAGTACAGCATGGCGGCAGCAAAGGGTTGGGCGATTCACGACCCATGTCCAGTTCCAGGATCGCATTGAAGATCAATGGCATTGCAGACCAGCCTGCGCCGTCACAGCCTGGACGGCCAGTGCGGTGCTGTTTCTCGTTCACGCTTCGACGCGACAAGTACCAGATTCCGCTGGGGATTATTGGAAACTTTATTCCCATTCCATAGAAAATCCTGCCACGTCCACCACACCCCTTTCCTTTATATGCTATCTGCAGAGCCAAATGCTTTATTGTACACAAAAACATTCCACAAAAAAAAACCTCTGCACCAAACCAAGTGAAGCCTGTCCACGCATATCTTCATCCTTCAGCAGTTCTGTACACAAAATCGAAATAAAGAACTACCAGTTGAATCGAAATGCACGGTTTTGTTGAGATACTTGCGTTGAGCCTTGTCACCAGTAGCCTGTCCGAGGCAATCTCGTATTTATTGGTTTACCGCACGGAAGAGTTTCAGCGACTTAAAGCCAAGGTGGTTCAGAGCGAAAGGAAGCTGGAGGACGAGAAGCAGGTAAGCGGCGGCAGCGGAAAGCATCGCCAACGCCGCATCGAGGGCATCGAGGCGCAGCTGTCGTCGGCGCGTAGCAAGGCCAGCAGCATCCAGCTTCGCAACATGCTGGTGGTCGGACTTGTCCAGGTTGCGTCGATATACTGCGTGAACTCGTGGTATAGCGGCGTGGTGGTTGGCGTACTACCATTTGAGCCACTGGCGGTGTTCCGCGGTCTTACACATAGAGGGCTGCCCGAGGACACTCCTGCAAACGCCTGTTCTGCTACGTTTGTGTTTGTGCTGGGTGGGCTCATGTTCAAAGCCATGCTTGATCGGTATCTCCAGCTGGGTTTGCCCAAGGGGAGCTCGTTACCACAATGGCTCACGAATCCAGACGACGCCATTGCGGCAAGTAAGAAGTAAGCAGGCCCCGCCAGTGTTTTCTTCTTGAGTATATCTTTGCCACAAAATAAATAACAACTAACACATGCTCAAAGCACATTTCTCTTGCGGGCGGTCCTCTGGTAAGTCCGCAGAGCCCATTCCTTGTCCGCATCGAGCATGTCCACAGTGCCAAGGCGGATCTCGTATGGACGCATCTCGAAGCGTGGGCCTACTTCGGCAAGTTGTACCTCGTTGTGGGCGCTCTTTGCGTATACATGATGGCGGAACGAGATGAAATCGCTGTCGTTGGCAAAGGTCAGCACGCGCTTTGTGTCCAGTTTCGGGACAGGAAATAGGTACCGCAACACGCTCTTGATGCGGCTGCCCAGGCGTGAGTTAAAGTTTTCAAAGATGAGATGTGGGTATGCCTCGGAGATATTGCCCCGGTTCTCAATGTCGTGACGCAGCACGACGTTGTATAGCGTAAAGTGCACTGTGGGCCCGTATGGAAGATGGCTGACGATGAGGCTGTCGGGCTGCCCGCGCGTCTCGTGCACAACCACTAGATCTGTGACCTGGTTGGCTTTACAGGTTTCTACAACCTCGGAGACCACATAGTTACCGCGGTTGATGCGCTGAGAGTTAGGAATAATCAGCCGCATCTCTTTCGCAAACTGCTGCAGTCGCGTGCTAGGATCGCGGGAGGTCGTGACTACGACTTTCGGATCGTAGATACCCGCGCGCGCGTACTCATCATCCTGCGTTGCTTCGGCGCCTTCTTGGGCTTCGTCTAGTTTTAGTGCCTTGTTTAGCTCTTCTGCCTCGTTCTGGAGCTCTGTAGGAATAGGCCTGCCCTCGCGTAGTGCCTCTTTAAGCTTCTGCTTCTTCTCAAAAGTCTGGCGCTCCTGTGTTTCCAGTGATTTTTTGTAGAGATACTCACGACGCAGTCGCGCCTGTCTGCGTATCATTGTGCAGTGGTTTATGTACAGATACTCTCAAGCCGTTCCTGATAGAGTGCAAATTTTGCCAGAAGACAACTCAAAAATGCGACAAAGAGAAAGCTGAACGAGACAGAAAGTCGAGCAGAACACTAGCAATTGCCCTGTCTGGAAACTTTATGCTCAAGAAAAAATAGTGTGATTTATAGATCACCAGATCATGCACAATAAAAAACGATGCCATCTTTGCAACAGCAACGGCAATGCGCTTGGCTTGACTCCGCAATACGCCTTTTTGCTTGGTTTCTATCGAATAATCAATAATAACAGCTGCTGGCAATGCCCGACAAGGTCTCAACACGCGGGTCTGGGGCAAAGAAGGGGCCTCCGAAATATCAGAACAAATTTGCTTACTCTCACAATAGGGGGTCGAAGAAGACACAGACAATTCTTGCACTGCCAGTAGACGGGCTGTGCAGGAGGTGTACAGATCAGATCCAATGGCGGAAACAATACCGGAAATACAAGCCGTTGACAGCGCCGCGGAAGTGTGTGGGATGTGAGCTGAAGAAGGTCAGGAAGGCTTACCATGTGCTGTGCGATGACTGTGCCCGCGATAAGGGTGTATGCGCCAAGTGTGCAGAAAAGGCCGAGATTATAGACGAAGGTCCAAAAACCAGCCAAGAGACAGCCAAGGAGAAGCAGACTGTAGAGCAAAGGCTTGCTGGGATGCGCGAGCGGCAGCGCAGGACATATTTGAGAAAGCTCGAGCGTGGCGAGATCACAGCAGCTGATATTTTGAATGCCAGTCAAAGTAGCGACGACTCTGACAATGACAGCTCGGACAGCGAGGCCGATAGCAGTACTAGCTGAATGTGCCACAACCACTTTTTTGAGCCAAGTGCTCGCCATGGCGCAATGGGCCAAGTGGTCATCGCTAATACTTTTGCAACTTTACAGTTTTTACAAAAGCCATTGGCGCACCAAAAAAAAAATATTTGTGTCAGTCAAAACGATTTTTGGCAGCAAGTGGTCTTGTGTTTTGCGTTATGTGAGACAAAGTTTAT
>JANBQQ010000201.1:0-27205 GCA_027577275.1 Coemansia sp. RSA 988 | reverse complement strand
TCCCCAGCGGTATTGCAAAAGCAGGGGTAGCATTGCCAAAGCAAGTGGGCGTAGGTATCCTACGACGTTAGTAACACTCTGGCTAGATGACAGCAGCACAAGAGTAGCAACCGCACACTGAATATTGAAGCGACTGTAGGAATTAGCTAGCGCAGGGTAGCTCTTGGTAGTTGTAATAGCATACAACGCAAGCGCAACAATAATTCCATCAAAGATAGAGTATGCTGCATCATGAGTAGGCAGTATACCCGACAATAGACAGGTGCTTGCCCAACTCATCGTCCTTTTGGTCAGCAGAAAATAAAAGCTATAGGTCTGCGTGAAGAAAAGATAATGAGAAATGGATACAAGCACAAGTGCAACATAGTGGATTTTTATAATGTCGAGTCGTTCCCTTTAACACAGATGAATGCTTCGCGAAGCTATAAAAATGATTTAAAGTAAAAAAGAGGTCGATGTAGAAGTCACATCCCAAACATTTTGTAGAGATGTTTGCCGCTGCTTTGTTTTACTTCGAACAAAGGACAAACAAACTTTTAAAATAAATATTGGGGCAAACATGGTGGCAGTCTGTGAACAAGGATTAATTGCGGCAGTGGCGTGTGCTTGCTGCGATACGCCAAAGTCAGGAGTGCCATGAAGCTGAAGACAAAAAGGGTGTGTTAAAAGGGTGTGGAGATTTTTGAAAGAAGCAAACGATGGGAATGATTGCTTTTAAAGCACTCGGCATTGTATGTATGCGTCATTGGTCAGTGGGTTGTTTGCGCATGTGGGGAGAGGCAGTGGCCAAAGGCCAAGACTGCCAGGCGATAATTGTGTCCTATATTCAAGAAAACTACTAGCGCATCAAAAAATAATATTTGCCTCGATCAAGGTAATTATTGGCAGCGAGTGGTCGTGTGTTTAGCGTTATGAAAGACAAAGCTTATGCGCTGTTGGCGTTAGCAGTCAAGAAGAAAGGACCAAGGAATAAAACAGCAACATATTAGCAGTGGCTTTGAATAGAGACATAGTGTAGACAATTTTAGCAAAGGCATAGCAATAAAATACACCATATGCAGCTTACCTCAATGTCGCTCGTATTCGCGTAAAGGAAGGTGTAGTTGGGCGTGGAAGCGTTAAAGACCGCAAGGTTTGTCTGGTTACTCTGTTTGCTAGCATATAAACACCCATCAATATACGCATGCATATAGACATGCTCTCTTCATGTGGATTGTTGTTCTGGTACTCGTTATTGGAATTGTATCCATATTCTAGCATGTCAACATCTGGCAATGCGCACATGGTTTATATGCCTACGGATGGTTGCTGTTTTTGTATTACTAATATTTTATATAGAAATTACATAGACTATAGCATCTATCTACTATTATTTAGAGAGAAGCATGTAGTGAGTATGCTTAATACGTGATATTCGGTTTGTATTTGTCGGACGCCTTGCCCTGGGGATAGATAGACCATCTTTTGCTGGCTATATCTAGAGACAAGAAAGGCATATGGTCTTATTAAAGAGTATTGTATGCCAAGTAAAACAAATGAGATCCAGCTCCACAGATGCTGATACTCCTTGGCTACCAATGTCAGTGCTATTGACTGATGCCCATGTCGCAGAACGGGGATAATTGCCATTGGCTATTTTCTATTCCACCGCCAACAACCCCTCCGCCCACAATGCAAGCGCACTGCGCGAATGACCCAAAGCTTTAATAGCAAATCCCGCCAAAATAACCTACTGCCAACGCTAATAACTACGCAAAATACAGCATTTAATCGCAGTTGCCAATGTGCTTGTAGAAAGTAGTTGGGTTGTTAAAGAACGTTTTGCATTGGCTGCAATATATAAGCGGCTGTGGAACGCTGGAACTTCCTGACGTGCTTGCGGTGAAGGCAGAAGTCAACTTTGTAGTTGTTGGATTAGGAACCCACTCTTGTGCCTGTACTGTCAGTTGCTCTGTGGGCTTGGGTATTTCCAGACGACCTGGTGCCATCCGTGGTCCCTTGGCTGTCATGAGATAATCAAATAGAAAAAAGGGAAGGGAGGGGAATCCTCCTCTTTTGTTTTTAATAGCAGTTTTGTACGGTTGCGAAGAAGAGTGATGTATTTTTCTACAGCTTTTGAAAAAGAAAAGGGAGACACACCAACAGAAACCACTTTCAAAACAGAATGCTTTCCCATCAACCCCCCCCCCATTTCGTGTCTGTCGGATTTCTGAAATCCAACTAAGCATACCAGTATCTAATTTGCAATAACCTTAAGAGTGGCGGTCCCATTTACCATGGGTTTTATTTGTACTTGTGGCAGAGAAGAGATTGTTGTCCTACAAAATTCTTACCAGAAATACGGGGCGCACTATGATTTGCAGTGACCCTTCTTACTGAGTGTCACAGCTCTCGCTGGGGATTCACCTATTTGTAAGGATTTTTTTATAAAGATTCAAATCTGGCGGCTGCGACAGGCCAGACAAGGTTTCTCTTTTCTCTCCTTAGCATACTCTTTTACACATCCTTTTTATCGCGTAAAATAATATTTTATACACTCCCCCCCATTGACTAGCAATGGAGGTTGATGAGGACAATCCAGGCAACAGCAGCAGCACGCAAGCTACTACAACGGAAAATAACTTGTCCACACGGGTCGATTCAAAGGCAAATTTTACTACCACGTATTCACCTGTAGGTATGGCAGTGTCCACACTTACTCAGCCGTTACTACCCGATGCCCGCGGTATATTCCATTACCACCGGCCACATTTGCCAACGGGAATGCATGGGACAATAGCTGCGCGCGACACTGCACTTGCAGCCTTGCTGCGGCGACGGCTGGATGTCGAGAGTCATGCACTGCAGCGCCTACCTCCGCGACTAGCGGGATTGTCTGATATGTTGTTGACGTCACGCAACCGGCCGTTTGCGCGGCGTCTGTTGGCCGCACCAATTCGGGAGTATCAACCAACAGAGACTACAGGCGATGCTTCATCTTCCAGAGGCAGTGAGGACGACCAATGGGAGTCTGATCCTGACGCTGAAGAAGAGGCTGATGCACTTGTCCGCAAAATGCGGCAGCTAGAACAGCGCGTGCACTTGCGTGCCGGAGCAACACGTAGTATTAACAGACCGCGTGGCATTACAAAAGTAGCACGACATGCTTCTGCGCAATTATCTCACTACCACCGCGGGGCAAAAGAGGGAGCATTGGGCCGCGCGTGCCGACGGATTCAAATGGACGATGGCGAAACGCGACGCAAAGTGACAGAAATGGGCCAAGGCGATGCAGATAGTATTTTCCGACAACTGCAAGCCGGAGCCTCTGCAGACATAAGCGATTCCAGCGGGCGTACACCGCTGCATGTGGCGTGCTCTGGAGGAAATGTCGATGCTGTACGCATCTTGCTACATATGGGAGCCCCTGTTAATTGTGTGGATCGTCTGGGCAACACGCCGCTTACATTGGCTGCCACTGCTGCTCGTGCCGATATTGTAGTGCTGCTGCTTAATGCTCGGGCTGACCCACGTCTGGCTGATGGGCTTGTTTCGGCTGTTGGTATGGTAAGATCGCGTTTACGCATGCTGCGCTCACAGATTCGCGCTTCCCGCACGGACGAGCGTATGCTGTCGTCACTCGATGATGAAGCCAGGTCTCGCATTCTCGATCGCAGGTCTCGTGCTGTGGCTGTCGCTCGAGAGTGTGTTGATATTATTCGTCTGCTCAGAGCATATTCCCGAATTCCACACCTTTCTTCTGAATCTCCTTATGATCGCTACGAGTCTGCTAAATCCGAAGCATCCGATTCTGCCATTTTATCTGAGGACGCTGCTGGCCAACTCGATGAGCTTTCGTCAATGCTAAATACTCTTGGTTTGGAGTCTTCCAATTCCACATCTTCCCCGCCTTCCTCTACTTCTAATAAGGAAAAGGATGTTTCTCACCACATTCAAACTATAGACGATAATGCTGACCATTCTTCTCCTTCTAATGAGGATGGTTCTGAAGCCCAAATGGAAGAACTTCTAGACAAATTCTCATTGCTACTTGGTGACAATAGTTCTAGATCTTGATCATTCGTCAAGCTCTATTTCCTGAGAAACTTTTTAAGCTCTTCTAAATCTTCTGCTGCTTTTTTTACCCTTTTAGCTTTGCCAACCATTATTTAAATTGTGCTTCCTTTCACCACTTGCATGCCCCAATACACTCTCCGCTTCTTCCGTCTTTCTTGAATTCCTTTATAAACGCTTGATCTCCTATAAAAAATTATCTTTTAAAGGCAAATATTATCACTCGCCAATCACGCACCTCCAAAATCTGGCTTGGCTTTACCTTTTTTTCAAGATCCAAAAAAGGAATGAGAGTACTCCACTTTTGGATAACCACTTCCCCCATTTTTGATGATGTCTGATGGTGTTATTGGTGCGCCTCCTCGGTTTATTACAATAAAAGTAAGTTTGCCAAAAATATACAAACTCGTTTGGTTGTCACAAAATCACAGTGGAATATCCCTTCTTTCAATACCTTTTCCTGCATTTTTAGTAAAGGTGGCTTTGTTTATCGAAAATAGAGCATTGTTGTGAAGAACGAGGTCGTTTCCTCCAACCCATTCTTGCTTCTCCGCCTCGGCAACAGAGGATCAAAAACAAAGGAGAAATATGAGGAACTGACAGTAGAATATTCCATACACCACATTTGAATCCTGCAAGGAACTAGAATATATTAACCAGTACAGACAACCTGTACACTCTCCCAATACAGTACATTTTCAATCTTCACTTTCTTGTCTGCATTTTTTTTACTAACGAATCCAAAATTCTTCTTGTATTGGACTAACGCATCTCATCCAACTAAACACATTTTTATTACTATACCAGCTTTTACTAGACTATTATAAACATCATCGCTGTATTTTATTTTATTTTGATAATGTCACTAAAGGTCTGCGAAGCGTGTATGACTGGCTTTGAATGTACTGAATGGTATCATGCGCATATGTATCAAATTCACGGCGTTCAATCTGGCAGTTTGTTTGAATTTGATACTTTCTATTCTTCTACACTCGAGAAACCGCAAACTCCGGTGAATACTCAGCTTCGTAAGAAAGATGGATTTCTTCCGGCTCTACTTAACGCTATCAAAAAACGCATCTCTTTCTGGTAGTCTAACGACCAATTGGCCTCTGCTGAAATAGAGAAAAATTACATTTACATCCATTCTCCTGCCCATTCTAGAGCATTTCTACATTATATTTAAACGAATAAATCTATAGAAAACAAAATACTTCTTCTATATTAGTAATATTCTAGTAATACGAAGCAAAAAAAGTAATAATACTTAGGAGCTGTTGCGGATAACATTAAGCATTTCTTGGATGTCAGTCACCTTTTCGCGAGGTTTGCCAAGCTGATATCCTCTCTCAATTTCAAATTCCTCCAGACGTTTCCAATCATCGTTTGTAACTCGCAATTCAGCCACTCCTGTTTCCTCTAACATATCGTCAATAGCAGACCGTGATGACTGAGGCATATTGTTTCCAGCAATGTGACCATTGTTTATATCCATCACTAATGCATCCGCAGTGCGATAGGCGTCCTGCATTGTTGTGGCAATGACACCCACTGGCCCGCGCTTTACCCATCCCGATACGTAAAGCCCCGGAACTACTCCATTGTCAACTACGCGACCTGCAATATTCGGCACAATATTGCGTTGTTTGTCGAATGGTGCCCCGTCAAGTGGCGTACTCACATATCCAATACTACGCAATGCCATTGCACAGGGAATCTCAATAATCGAATCAGTAGAGACTGACTTGGCTGACTCTGGTGGACCTTCCAAACGGTTGATTCTGAATTTAAACAGCTGTGGCACAATACGCTCGTTTCCATTGTCGCTCCATCTTTGGTCGAAAAGTATTTCAATAGGGCTTTTGAGAAAGCTTACCTTGAAGCTCTTTTGCGCTCTATTAGCATCTTCTGAAGCAATACTATGTTTAAGCAACAGATCCATCATGCGTTTGAGAGGCCGCGATTGTTGCAAGTACGCTTGGCCAGCAGTGCTCTGACATTCACTCTCCAGCAACTGTCTATCGCAAATAATCTGAACATCATCGAGTTTGGTCATCTCGCGTAATTCTTTGGTAGTAAACGAGACTTGTAATGGACCCCGACGTCCTACAATCTCCACATGGCGTATTTTGCTCCTGCTCAGTTTCTCCAACGCTTGTTCTGTGATATCCGTGCTAGCAAGACTATTGACGTCTGTGAGTAGAATGCGTGCGCAGTCAAGAGCAACGTTGCCGTGACCAATCACTATTACCTTATCGAATGACTCAAGATCCAATTCCAAATCTTGTGCCTCGGGAAACCCATTGTACCAGGCAACAAACTGTCGTGCAGACACTACTCCCAGCCGATTATTATTTTTATCGTCCAAGTTCACGATCTTTCCGTCTTCTCCTGGGATATTTAGCCGTCGATCTTTACTTGCTCCATAAGAAAGGACCACGCCGTCGTATACAGATCGAAGTGAATCCAACGAGAGATGACCTGATCGGCTTTTATCGCTTGTCCCACCTATTTGGACATTACCAAAGAACCGCACCCGCTCATTGCCTGCCACATCATCGAACTTTGACATGCAGTTTTTGACCTCGGGATGATCGGGTGCTACGCCATAACGCACTAATCCATGCGGTGTGGGTAGTTTTTCGAATATATCAATATTGGCGTCTTTGACTTTCTGTAGGATACGCGCTGAAGTGTAGAATCCTGCTGCGCCGCCACCCACTACTGCAATATTCTTCTCGCGCTCTGCTATACGACTCGTAGAAAACTGTCGACCTATTGCTATTGGTCCACTATTCCATGGCCTGCTTCTGATAAGCAGTGTTATTACTGCCATACAAGCTCCGTTCCTTATCGAATGCACACTCTTTATAATAATAATTGAAATTTAATGTTTTAAATTTTTAAAGCGCCCCAAAAGAAGAACGTTTAGAACAAAAAGAAAAAAAGATAACGAGAGGCCCTCCCAAAAAAAGACTCACAAGATACAAATTGTGAGGGAAGGATCTGATTGATTGCAATATCAGTCAGTTTTTATTCCGGACTTCTGGATCACGTTTAAACTTGCTAAAGTATTTATCACGGAAGTTCTTGTGTGCAGGATCGCGAGCCAAAGACTCCTGTTCAGATATTTGGTGCTCCGAGTCATTGGGAAAGGTAACTTTCTCCATGGTTATCAGACGACGACTCCAATTTCCGAATGGCTGCTCAGAATTAGCCACAAGCCGCAACAACGGATGTACGGGCACATGTTCAGGTTCATATTCATCAGCCACAATTGGCAGCCAATACACAAGGCGACCACCAACCACAAGTTTATCAGCAGCAAACTCGAGCAAATCGCTAATAACATCAGACATTTCATAAGGAACCGTTGGCGGGTAATAGTCGCTCTGTTTGTAGCTCTCTTTGCCATCGATTATTTTTAAACTATACTCGGGAATAGTTCCATTTTTGCGACCTAACCGCCTAGCACCCGCACGCACACCATAAGGAGGATCAGTGACAATAGCATCAAACAACATACCATCTCGCCATGGATTTCGACAAACATCAAACACAACCATATCCAATACAAGGTCCTGTAGTTGGTACTGTGCTAGATTTGCATTGATTCCATCCACGTCTCGACGAAATCCTGCCGTACCGCGGATCTGTCGACCATCAATGTCAGAACCCATAGAGCTAGCTCCAAAGTGCGAACATGTCATAAGAAAGCTCCCAGTACCCACAAAGGGATCATAAACAAGTGTCCCGGGTCTTGCAAGTGCTTGATTTGCCATTACTAGCGATAATTCAGCATCCATAGTAGTGTTACCTAAATATTTGCGCTTCTTCACATCGAATCTGTCAATGAGTTCTCTGCTACCTCGTCCGACTATGCGACCAAACCAGATCTGTTTAGGAGCTTCAAAGGAAAAGGGCTCGTGTGATTCATCGTACTCCTCGCACACGAAGAATTCTTCCGAAGGGTTCTTCATTAAGATCGGTCCTTCAAAGCCCATAAAACTGAACAACTCAATCCTCGAGATCTTCTCCTTTTGCGACAGCGACTTTCTAAAAGCCTCCACAGTGAATTTAAACGAACAAGACTTATACTCTAACCATCTCTCAGGTTGCTGTCTGACCTCTGTAAATAACTCATCGTAGGTCGATCCACTTCCCCAATACTCTACAATGCTCCGAACAAGTATCCCTCTACGTACAAGTTTGGCTGCTTGTGATGCTGACTCTATCTCGACTAATAGAAATGGTGACTTGGAGGTGTAACTCTCTCGATCGTACTCTACTACCACATCCTCTAATAGTGTCAACGCCTCGAGCTCGGCAAGTTGAAAGTCCTCATGGGAATTCGCAAAGTGCACAAAAAATTTGGGCATTCCAACTAATATTGCAATTGGTGAAAAGGTTTTATAAAAAGTATTGAAGGAAGGAAAATATTTTTTTTTCATCAAGAGAGTGCTGAAGCTCAAATAAACGAGTTTCTGCAGTGGTCTGTGGCCAAATTGTGGATAGACCCACGAAATTTGGCTTCTGAATCGAACCGAGCCGGCTTCAATCCTAAGAAGCCTTAATCTCCGTACCAGTGAATGAAAATTTGGCTACTTTATTCTGCACTTGCTGCTTAAAGATAAATCAGACTTGAAAACTATGAAAAAGGCTGTTGCAACTACATGGCAATCGAGAATACTACTGGATTACACTGACACTGTATCAGTAACAGTTTAGAGCGCTTAGATTACAGGGCACTTCTCGCCTTCCAGTTGAATCCATCTGAGATCTTTCGGGAGCACCATGGGGTCATAAGTAAATTCTTCCTTTTTGATAGTGGCTATTAAGCGCATATCATCTGCCGAGAGCTCTACCCTGTGTATGTTCTCCTCCAACCGCTGCTTGTTGGTTGTTCCGGGAATAACCATGATATCGCGTGCCAACATCCACGATAGGCACACCTGCGCAGGAGTACAACTATGCGCCTCAGCAATGCTCTTAATGATACTGTCGCCCATTACATTCACCCGACTTCCACCAAGTGGTTTGTGTGCCGTAAGCGCAATATTGTGCAGACGGCAGAAACTTTCCATTTCGTGTCTCTGGAGGTAAGGATGCATTTCAATTTGGTTTACAGCTGGTATAATGCGGCACTGCGGAACCATCTTTTCCAGAACCGATTGTGTAAAGTTGGACACACCGATAGCTCTAACCTTTCCTGTCTCAAGTAATGCCTCCATAGCACGCCATGTATCCATTATCGGGACATTTTCAATTTCATTGAACTCTTCAGGATCTGTCTTGGGCTTGAACGAATGTGGACCATGCATTAGTAGTAGATCCACATAATCGACCTGGAGTTGCTCCAGAATCTCATCAAGCGCCCCAGGAACTAACTCGGGACGGTGCTTATCATGGTAGATTTTTGACACAATGAAAAGCTCCTTGCGTGGCACATTTGCCGACTTTAACGCACTTCCCACTTGAGGCTGGCTGAGGTAGCTTGTGGCACAGTCAAAATGCCTGTAGCCCAATTCAATGGCAGAGTGAATAATTTCATCATGGCTGCCACCAGCTTCTAGCCTAGAAGTACCCAACCCAACATCAGGCATAAGCACACCATTGTTTAGTTTGATTGTTTTAATTGACATAACCAAGTACTGAATAATAGCCAGAAAACAACAATATGCGGAAGAAGGAAAGCCTCGATTTTGCACGGCTGCTTGCATTTCTTTTTAAAAAAATGTGCGCCCTACTCCTTCACTCAAGTGACAAGTTAGTTGACAAAGTCTTAATTTTTTTCAATGTCAATCTTTCAAAGGCCTGTAAAGTGGTAAGGCTTGGCCAAGCATCGTGCATTTATTTGTATTTACACCTCATATGCCATGTTTGAATGGACAAGTCAAAGGGGCAAAAGCTAACAACTGTGTTAAACAAATTACAAACGGAAAAGGCAATGTATTCAAATGATGTGTGTTGTAGTTAAAGATTGAAGCAAGTGCTTTGGCTGAATTTATTGAAAAGGGTTTCAATGAAAGCTAACCAAGTAAAGAAAGGCAATTATGTTAATTGCTTGAAAGAAAACTTGGGCTAAATGCTGGTCTGTGTGATGGCGCAAAATTGGGAATACTAAATAAATAATAGCTATTCCTCCTCAACTTCAGTAGAAGAATAGTCGCGTTCACCCTGGCTATGTAAGAGCCGGACTATACAGTGTCGTACCTCGTTCTTCCAATTAATCCATATATACGCATATATAAACTGCACAATTGAGGAGAAAATAATTGCAATGCAAATACTCCACCAAAAGCCCACTACTTCCATATTTTTTCTGTATCCCAGGTACAATCCAAGTGGTACAGCTATAAAGTAGTAGCTAAATATATAGCTACTTGCACTTACTCTTTGACGCCCTAATCCACGCATAATCGAACTTAGCACTGTATTGATTGAGTCGCAGACAATAAATCCACAAAAGGCTGGCATAATCTTTAGCGCCTCAAGGATTACCCCATCATGATCATCAGTATATACGGATAACCACCAATTGCCAAAAAGTTTGAAAAATATTAAGCAAAAGGCTCCGACTGATGCTGCTACCAAAAGTGCCATATCACGAGCAATACGTGCGTGTCGAGGTTTTCCAGCTCCAATCAAGTTACCTATGCGAGGACTTGTACTGTATCCCAGGCCGTTGTTTATCTGATGCACAATCATAGTAGAGTTAATTGTAATAGCATTTGCAGCAAGTTGCTTTGCTCCAAAATAGGAAGAGCCAATGTTGAGAAGCTCAAAGCAAAGCCATTCTGCACAAATCGTGATCATTGCTGGAATTGCTAAGCGGTAGAACACAGACATGTTCTTCAGTGCATTATAATCCCATCCGCCCCAAGAGTCCATTGCGTGGCTGCGTCGAATATAAATAATAATTCCAAGAAGCATTAGCCAATATGATATAAGTGTTGAAAGTGCTGCTCCAGTAAAGCCAACTCCATATGAGGAGTGCACTAGCAGATAATTGTTCATGGCATGGATGGGTATAACAAATACAAGAACAGTTGTTCCACCTCTCATAATTCCTTGTGACTGCAAAAAGCACTTGCAAGCCTCAAACAAAACTATAGGAATTACGCCTAGCATTTGTATCCGTAAGATTTGACCACTGAGGTGCACCATTTCTGGGCTTTGGCCAATTGCTAGTAGAAACCATTCGCCATTTATTAGAATTAATATTGCAATCACAATATGTATAAATGCCGCAAAAAGTCAACGCTGAAAGTGGACTCCAACCATTGTCTTGTCACGCGAGGCAGTATAGGCATTGCTGCAAAAAGTTTCCATTGCACCCATCATGCCAATGGAAGGAGCCAGTGCAACCACCCCATAACAAGTGGTTGAAAGCGTCATTGCTGCAAGCTCAGTGGCACCTAAATGCCCCATCGAGACCGCATTGATAAATGGAATAAACGACTGAAGTAGCAATGCTAATGCTGTCCAGAATGTTGAAGATGACATCCATCTAAACTCTTTGAGTGCTACAGCAAAGTACGGGTCGCGTGTATCTCGCTTGATTATTTCAATGTCTGCCTGCGATGGTGACATGTGGAGTAGCGGCGCAGAGTCATCTAGATTGTTCCTCGCAACCCCCGCCTCTGTATCTGTTGCCACATCCGCCATTTTTTGTCACCGAATTATTCGTCAAAAAAAAATTGCAGAAAGAAAGTAGAAAAAAAATTTATTTTGGAAAACAGATGTAGAAAAGAAACAAGGTTAATTTCCTATTGGCCACCCCAATCCTCGCGCTTTGTTTTCCAACTAAGGGAGAGTCACTTGAAGACTGTGTCATTTTCAAAAGTCAAAAAGAAATTATGCTAGAAGGAGTATTTTTGTTAAGCAAGCCGTGAACACCAAAATTAAAACCAATGGCTATAGAGTAGAACTTCATCTCACCTTGGCACATTAGTGGTTTTAGGATCCGACAAGACAAATTCAAAATGCGAAAGTAAGCGGTCACATGTGTTCATAGAGTATGATGCATGAGTATACAATAATTCATGGCAAAGTGAGCTTTGCTTCCATAGTGGCTACAATGAAGCCCAAGCGCAACTCAGCGATTTCACACACAACGCAAATAAGCCGCTTTACTGATGCAAATTTGCAATGCCAAATGCCTTAAAATAGTTAGCCAAGGTGCCAAAATTATTGTTAGAACGATCTTCAGAAGCGAGGATATAAAATAAGCTCAATTAAAAATATTGCTTCGGTTTTCCTTTTTCTCTGGTAGTGATGACCAACCCATGGTTAGTTGTAGAATCCGTAACATGAGTTATCTGTGCTTTATATCAAGCCACTTAGCAAGGCTCTGTGTTTAACTAGCGCGACACATTAGTCTACAGTGTAATTAAGACTTACAGTAGCACTTGTTAGCTCAATAGATGGGTAATTACCTTATTGGTAGTCCGATGCTTATTAAAAATGTTGAAACTTTGAATTGCGTTCAAGAATTAATGACTCGACTATATGCAAGGCAATTTAATGGTTTGCACAAGTTTATAACTTCATTAAACGTGGCATTGCTATTTTGCTACTAAATTTAAAGTTTACACATTTTCTTCCTACACAAGTAAAAATAAAAATGCACTCTATCCCGTACTTCATCCTGTGCAGAAAACAAATAAATACCAGTTTAGAAGCTTTCCGGTTTTTTGCATGGATGGATTAAAGATATTATCTGACTCTAGATATCCATTATCCACACAACTCGGACTCTTCTGTTTTTGATTCGATTGCATGGTTGAGATGGACTGGGCAGAATGCAACGCCTTGATTTTTTAGTACATCAAATACAATGGTTTCAATGGTACTTGTTTTTGTCAAAAACGAGTTAAAATCCATATTTTGGTCGCACACAAGCCTAAACCAGAGAGTTCCAGAGTAGTAGCGATCATACTTGCTTTCGAGAGTGGGTGGAAAATAAGCAAATCCCTTTTTGACAAACTTGCTGTGTAGAATATTCGCAAGTTGATTTACTTTGCTGTATTTTAAATTGTTGGTGTAAGCAAGCACTCGTAACTGTTTGTTAACTTCAACAATAATCTCAGCTACAGACATGTGCCAATGTTTGGTAATAGAAAGTGCGTATAAAATTAAAAATGTCAATAGGTAGAAAATAGAAGAGAATGGAATACCAGAAATACAAGAAAGTGAGTGCTAGTGCAAAAAGGCTAGCAGTAGAAAATGAAGGAACGTTTGGCCTTTAGTAAAGAATTTGTTAAAGTCGCTTTCTTTTAGCTGGCACCCTTTTGTTGGCTTTTTGTGTGTTGTGTCTTTGTTTCTTTGTTTCTTCAGTGCTTTCAAATTGTTGGATAGGTCTATTTTTTAAAAAGAAGGCTGAATATTTTTAAAGACAAGGGTGCTTAAGTATAAGCTTATTTTAATACAGTTATTATCATTGCCTACGCAATCAACAACTAATACGTATATTAGTAATATAAATCATTATGAAGACTGGTCTACATAATATAACTGCCCTGATTATAGTACAAGACTGAAATTGGGGGTTTTCTTCTTTATTAATGAACCATATTTGGTATCAATTGTATGTTGGTAATTAAAACCTTGACTGGCTTGCTGTATTTTTCACAATTGGGCGGAATTTTTCTGAGCTACCACAAGAATTTATCTGCAACTACGACTACAGGCAGAAACTGTGTATAAATCCTATGGGCATGTAATAATAAGCTCGGGGTTTGGTATAATATGTGATACTTTGCTATTGTAATTAAGAGTGCTGTTTTGCAGAAGCAATAACTACAAGCAGATTACATAAAGTTAGTATCCAAGGTACTTTTTCCGAAGCTCAAACGTGTGTTTTCGACGGTCTATCCACTGTTCGGATACATAGTCAAGTCTTGAATGTCTATAGTTTCCATCCCCTGCAGTAGAAGCAGCGCTTGCGACAATAGCGAGCAGTTCATTCTCGTAATCAACCTGCTTCATACCCATTACATACGGATTCGCATTCTTTAAAATATTTTGCCACATACTCTCCATCTGCATTGGCGAGGGCAGCCGTACTTTGCCTTGGTAAACCTGAGCGACAAACATGGCCTGGTACTCAAATAATGGAAATGGGACAACCTTAGATGGAACGCCGAATATAGAGAGAAAAGGGTTGTGTATGTACAGGAGGTACTTGTACAAGTCGTGTACTGCATGTCCATCAGTAAGTGGCTGGGGCGCTTCCTCGGCTGGAAATAACGGCTGAATGCTGTTGCGTAAAAATGGATAGACTGAGAGATAACCTGTGGCATAGATAATAACATCGGGGATCGGGATGGAAGCACCGCCAGTAAATACCACCTGGTTGTTCTCAGTGGATATTGCTTTAATCCGCGGGTGACGTAGGGGTGGGTTGTCGGGATTGCAGCCCGCACCTAGTTCAGGCGACAGAGTAAGACTTGTGTCAGTTTTCTGAACAAGCCTGTCATCACTAACTGATATGTGTACAGAGCGCGCTGTGTAGCTGAGCTGGCGTGATATGTCGGTACCTGATGATGCACCTCCAACAATTAAAACATACTTGTCTGCAAAGTCTGATGCTCGGCGGTACTCCTTTGAATGCATTACCTTTGTATTAGGAAACTTTGATGCCAGCTTTTCAAGTCCAGGCACATCAGGAATATAGGGATGGCTGACTCGACCGGTACAAATCAGCAGTGCATCAAAAGCTTCTGTGTATTTTTCTGCATCAGAATCAGCATCTACATCGAGCCTGCGCATCTGACAGACCCATTGACTCTGCTCGGTGCTGTATACAGCATCAACTACCTCAGTATTCAAGCACAGCCTAAATTCGGGCAACTCTTTATGAACCAGTACCTTTGAGTCTGCAAAGGCATGGATATACTTGTGCACCGCATGGCGGTCAGGAAAGTCAGGCAGATTCTCAGGAAACGCTAGGTCAGAAAATTGCATCACGTCCTTTGGCAAGTTAGTGCGAAGATTGTCGTATAGCGGCGTGGGGAACCCTCCAGTCGTTGGGCTGCGCTCGTCATACCCCTGTCCGATTGCGTGCGCAGCAGAATCCTGTGGCAGATTGAAATGGCATCTGGCATCAGGTGTGTAGTTCCACACGCCACCAACATCATTGTTGCGCTCAAATACTGTAATTGATGTAAACGGCAGGCACTGTGAACTTGTAGCAGTGTCAAGACTGCTATTGGCATGGGCTTTTCCCCGGGCGCTCAGGTTCACTTCAATAAACTCTCGCGCTGCAGCAAGCCCGGCTGGCCCAGCGCCAACAATACCAATCTGTCTCGCGACCAAGCGCAGAGCGCCGTCTTCTTCAATATCTGTCACCTGCGTTTGATGTTCATCATTAGCCAAAGCCATGATTATACGCATAAGCTTGCTATTATAAAGATATTAAGAAATAGAACTATAAAGACCAAGAAAATTAGGGTATCAACAGCAGGAAGTAAAAAGGGGGAAGAGGGAGAATCCAAAGCAACAATGACAAATGCTACTCAAAGGGTTAGGCATGTTCTAGCCCAAATAATTATGCAGCCAGCGCCTCTCTTTCATTTATCCATTAATTTCTGTTAAAGAAAGTTCATTAAGTACATATAATTAAACTAAGGATTAAAAGATCATTATCTACCTAACTGTTTTTGAAGCTAGACAACACATTAGTATTAATATAAGAAAGTGTTGCAAGGATATCGGCATTTCTTAGTCAAAAGGAAAATACCTGGGTTGACTGAGGACTTAAACCATCAACATTACCATGCATTACATTAAAAGCTGTTATTTTCTGACAATAACGTTTGCAACATCTTACGACCAATATAGAAAAGCAAAATCAATCATGCCGACATATCTTCTGCGCAACATTAGTTCAAGGCTCTTATGATCTAAATATCTAAACTATGCTAGCGGGTCAAAAACTTCAAAACAGTTTATTATACTTTACATGTAATAAGTTTATGCGTGTTTAGCACTTCTCTTACAGAGTGGTTATAGCCAACACTTGATAATGTCGGTAAATGAGTGACAGCCGACAAATGCAAACCAAGCTTGCAAATGTTTGGTTGATATATATAAAGCAACATTATCGAAACGAAGTTACTTAGAATATAGATTGGTATAAAAGTATTGCACGTACGTTGAAGCAACGCATTTTAAAAAGAAAAGCTATCAAGAAAGTACCCACTCATAATAGTCGTCATTACTAAACAAGCATGGAATACCTCGAGCCCAGGCTGTGGTGCAATCGTGTTTTGTTCCTGAGACAATAAAATATTGATATCACTGCAGTTTCATAATAACATTGCGCCTATTAAAAATTGGATGAGAGTTGAGAGCTCTGAAAAATTTTAAGCGCAGAAATGCTGGAATTACTTGCTCATCAATCACAGAGACGCTCTAAACGTTTTAAAAACTGCAAATAGCGTGGCTCAAATTTATCCACGCCATAAATAATCTTAATTTTTGTAAGGCAGCAATATAATAGCAAAAAATATTCAATCTTTTGGCTTACGAACTGACGCAGCTGAATGTTGACCCAGAATTATTGTAAGATATAGTTTTTAAGGATCATTAAAGGCAACAACCGATTTTCTGTTACAAATGAAAGCAATAAAAGTGACACAATGTAAAATAATTACGCTAGCCAACACTAATTGAAAGAAGTTTTAGATGCAAGCTGCATTTAAAAAATATTCATCAAAAGTAGTATAGCGAAAGGTGTTATTCTTATTAAAGAAATAGCAGATTAACTATATGTGAATTTACAATAATACACCGATAAATTTTAATGGAGCTGATTTGTCGACAAATTATTCGCTAGGCAGTTTTGACCATTTGCAGTAGAGATAATAAATTCTCTTACAAGAAGCAAGTTGAGCCAATTTTCTGCACAGACATAAAAGGTTGTAACGCGATGAAGATAAAGCAATAAATTCCAATAATTTGATTACCAAATGTGCTGTATGATTCAGATAGAGTATTAATATATGCAAGTAGTGCTACATACGGAAGAGAATGAGATAATGTTATAGCGTAATAAACTGAAAATAGAAACATCAATAAGTGGATTTTATTGTGAAGAAACAAATTTTGAACAAGCAATCAATAATCTAACCCTACCCTTGAACATGTGCGGGCAATCAGGCTAGCTCTACAGTTGATTGTTTTCAATGTAGGCCGCGCAGTAAGCCAATAAAACAGGACAAGCTACGAGGCGATTGTGCTTGCAAAGTTTTTTTAAGGCTTAAGATAACCATTAAAAACTATCCACTCCTCGGAAACGTAACATATAGATAAATAAATAGCATCTGAAAGCTGTAAATTAGTTCGTCTAGAAAGCAGAGTAATAAAATCTTTTTTCAAAAGAGATGGAAATGTGTTTAAAGAATACAAAAAAAGCAAGAACCAGCAAGAAATGGGGCGATGGGGTTTACGGAAAAAGGGAAAAGGCAGCAAGAAGGTGTCTTTGCCGAAAATATTTTAGGGTTGTAACCAGGTGAAAGAAAAAATATTTTCTTTTGCCAGCAAAGGCACCCCACGGCAAAAACATATATAACTGTAAAATACACCAGCTCCTGTTCTACCCAATAATTGCCAAGGGGTTTTTTTGGGGGTTCATTGGGCTTTGAGATTTTGCCAATGAAGACAAATACTAATAATAGTATTTTCGGATAATAATGGTAAAATGGATAGGCTGTTGTTTATTGTGTAGCTTTTTTGAATTAGTGATAGCAAGACACGTTGCGGAATGTACAAAGAAGCCCAAAATATTGCAAAATAGCCGAATGATGGTGTATAAAAGTAAGAGAATTCTCAGTGCAAGTAAATACAATTCTCCGTTTTTCTACACACTCGACATTTTGTTGGATACATTATAGTACCTAAAACTTTATAGCTACCTAAGGCATATATTTGCAAGTACACAAGAGCTAAAATGAAACACACCTACAAAATAATAGACGACAGTGGAAGAGTGGTGTGTGAGTCTAAGACTTTGGAGGAAATACCTGAGGAAATAAAAAGTGCTAACCTTGACAATCTTCCAATGGGAGGTTACAAGATCTGTAAGTTGAAAAGAAAAGCGCGGAGCCCATTCACGACTTATTTGCTGATATTCGCAGAAAAGGAAGCAGATCAAGAAAGCCACATTACAGTAGGACTTGATGGAGTTACATGTCCAGAATGGGATGCTATTGAAAAAATTGATGAGTAATTATAACCATTGGTATCTGCATCATTAATAAAGCATTTCACGCATAGAGCATACTTAACAATTTTCTGTCACTCAAAACTCAATTCAGCCACTAGAAAGGCATAATTTACAAAAAATGCATTAGCAGCTAGAACTTTACCAGTCTTATAACTTTACCAAAAATAATAGTTCATTAAGCAAAATCCAAGTGAAATATCAACTTTTTACAGTTTGAGCGAGATGTAGAAGAAATAGACGAAAAGATAATAAACGATTTTCCACAGTTAATGCGCTCTCCCAACTCAAGCTCAGGTCAGAAGCTACACTAGCTGGTATGATATTTCTTGGGGTATCTGGTTTATCATGGAGCGATTATGAAAGAAAGTTTCCACTAGAACTTGCTTAGCTATTAATATGGCTGCGTGTATCCATATAGCTGTGTGTATCCATATAGCTATATCAAAGTTCTCGTACCATATGAATCGGCAATTTTCTAAATAATGCAACGCCCAGGCATATAGCATCAAAACTCTCAGAACATACCATGGATGTGAACACCGATATGACTGAGTCACAAGAGCTGAAAGCAGCATTTTTTACCTGCCAATTTCTGATGCAAATTGGTTACGTCAAGACAGTTCATCAACTTCTATAGGTAAGAACACGCCCGTAAAGCGTGGCCTACGACTACACAGATCCTTACTCCGATGTTTGCTGCTGCGCAAAGAAAACAATCTAGAGATCCAAGGAATAAGACACACTCTTTTCTTCAGGCTGCCATCGACTAGTCCGTGTATATTAGCTAGAATGAGCAGCTGCACAAGCTCAAGAAAATGCTCTTTAAGCTAAGTCTAAGATGTAAAAACAGGGACATTTTATCAATTCTCCCTCGCAAAGGACAGCTCCACTGCTGGTACTAGATTACAAAAAGAGGTAGATTTGTATTGTTGTACAAGAGCGCACAAATATTTATACAGTAACTTGCAAAAGTATTAGCATTATAAAAAATAGTTTGGCGGGAGTGGTCGCCCAACGTGGCGCCCACTACACCCCATGGTGAGTATGGCGGACAAAATACCTCTAGGCTAGCGCTGACCTTTATAAAAGATCAACGCCCTATAGCTTCAAGTAGTTATTCTTGACTTTTCTCTTGGTTTTAAAATAATCTTTGGAAAGTTACTCTCTGCGCTTGGCGCTACTCAAATATTGAACATCCCCTTCTAACATAGGTATGTTCTATTTTAAAACATTTAGTCTATATTGCCACATCCGACAACACCCAAGACACAAGCACAAAAACACTCGGGGTAGTCACCACTGCCCTAAACCAGGATCAAGGCTGCTTAGTATTTTTCTTGAAGATTTTCTTGAGTTAATAAATAACAGCTGATTGATCAGATCATTAGCAATTTTTCAACTTTTTCTTTTGGTAAACTTTCTCTGAAGGTTTTAGAGGGAGAACATACTTTGCCTTTCGAACTCTCATATCTCTGGCGCAAAATTCGACGTCTAGTAGCATTTTCTCATTCAGCAACATCATCGCGTCTAGATAAAAGCGAATACTTGTATAGAGGCGTGCAAATATGGTCAGAAAGGCAGTTGACTCGCGCGTCAATACGCTGATCAAAAATGGAGTTCAGCAGAACCATCGGTCGTTTTTTGTGCTGGTTGGTGACAAGGGAAAGGACCAGGTAAACTATCGATTCTATATTGTTGAACAACCTTAGTACTTGGCGATCTTTCGGTTGTTCTGAAGGGAGTCTATGCGATACCTTTAATCTGATACTGTTGTGTTTTCTGACATCAATGGTCAATATAGGTGGTGAATCTGCACTGGATGCTGTCACAAGCGCGCGTTTCTGGTCGGCCATCGGTACTATGGTGCTATAAGAAGGAGCTAGGATTTACCAGCCACCGCAAGAAGCGGGAGGCCAAGGTCAAGCGCGATATCAAGCGCGGTATCCGCGAAGCTAACCAGGAGGATCCATTCGAGATGTTTATTGCAGTGACAGACATTAGATACACGTACTACAAAGAGTCACACAAGATTCTGGGCAACACATTTGGGATGTGTGTGTTGCAGGATTTTGAGGCGTTGACGCCCAATATCCTCGCGCGCACTATCGAGACAGTAGAAGGCGGCGGAATTGTAGTGCTACTTCTCAAGACGATGAAATCGCTGAAGCAGCTGTATACAATGACGATGGACGTGCACTCCAGGTATCGCACTGAGGTTCATGGCGACGTAATTGCACGGTTCAACGAGCGGTTTATTCTCTCGCTTGCCGACAACAAGTCGTGTTTGGTGGTCGATGACGAGCTGAATGTACTACCAATATCGCTCGGCAAGAGTGTCAAGCCACTACCACCAGCCAAGAGTACCGAGGAGACGCCGCGCGAGCAGGAGCTGGGCAGTTTGAAGGAGACTCTGGCCGACACACAACCGATCGGCAGTCTGATAGCACGCGCAAAGACTTTGGATCAGGCAAAGGCTATTATGACGTTTGTTGATGCTATTTCCGAAAAGTCCCTTCGCACGACAGTATCTCTGACAGCTGGACGCGGACGAGGAAAGTCCGCCGCGTTGGGAATTGCGCTTGCTGGTGCAATTGCCTATGGATACTCGAACATATTTGTAACGTCGCCGTCGCCCGAGAACCTTAAAACTCTGTTCCAGTTTGTGTTCAAGGGCTTTGACGCTCTGGGTTTCGAGGAGCACACCGACTATGACATTGTGCAGTCGACTAATCCAGATTTCCGCGATGCAGTAGTGCGTGTGAATGTGTTCCGCAAGCACCGGCAAACTATTCAGTACATTCAGCCGCAGGATGCTTACACACTGGCACAGGCTGAGCTTGTGGTGATTGATGAGGCTGCTGCAATTCCTCTGCCGCTTGTGAAGCGGCTGATGGGCCCATACCTGGTGTTTATGGCGTCTACCATCAATGGATACGAAGGCACAGGTCGCTCGTTGTCGCTTAAGCTGCTTCAACAGCTGCGCGAGCAGTCACGTGGGTTTGTTTCAGGGTCCTCGGCGGGCACTGCTAGCTCTGGTGGTCGGTCTTTGAAGGAGGTGACCCTAGAGGAGCCTATTCGGTACAGCCTAGGCGATGGTACGGAAAAGTGGCTCAACCGCTTGCTATGCCTGGATGCTTCAATTGTACCGCGTACGGTGGGTGGTTGTCCGCACCCGGCCCAATGCGAGCTGTATTGGGTAAACCGCGATTCACTATTCTCCTACCACCCAGTGTCTGAGGCTTTTCTTCAACGGCTAATGGCGTTGTTTGTAGCCTCGCACTATAAGAACTCTCCCAACGATCTTCAGCTACTTAGCGATGCACCAGCACACCAGGTCTTTGTGCTGCTGCCACCCGTCGACCCCGAAGCCACCACGCTGCCTGAGCCTCTGTGCTCAATACAGGTGTGTCTGGAGGGGGAAATTTCACGCCAGGCCGTTATGAGCACGTTGGGTCGTGGTGAGCGCAACGAAGGCGATCTTATCCCTTGGTTGGTCTCGCAACAGTACCAGGACGAGGACTTTGCATCTCTTTCTGGTGCACGCGTGGTGCGCATTGCCACACACCCTGATTATGCGAATATGGGATATGGATCGCGCGCGTTGGAGCTTTTGCGCCATTTCTACGAGGGTCAATTCTACTCGCTGGGCGAAAACGATAGCGCAATTAAGAGCACATTGGCTGATTCCGACGAGCGCGGGTTACAGCGCCTTACGGATCGGGAGCTGGAGCGCACCGATCTGCACCACGATATGGTTGGTGTGCGTAATTCGGAAAACTTGCCGCCACTGTTCCTACGTCTTTCTGAAAAGCGCCCGATCCGTCTACACTGGCTAGGCGTCAGTTACGGGCTGACTTCTGGTCTACACAAGTTCTGGCGTCGCGCCCACTATGTTCCTGTGTACATGCGACAAACCAGCAACGATCTTACTGGTGAGTACACTTGTGTTATGCTCAACGAGCTCTCTACACAAAATATGGCTGTACAAACTAGAGAACATTGGCTTGATGCTTTTGCTCGCGATTTCCACCGCCGCTTTTCGACGCTGCTCTCTTACTCGTTCAACGACTTTACGGTTGTTCTGGCCATGAGCATCCTGGATGCAGCCAATGCTGGGCGCACTGCAGAGTCGCTTGCGCACGATGCTGCTACAAAACCATACACGCGCTCTGAGTTAGACAGAGACTTTAGTGCCTATGACCTTAAGCGCCTCGAGTCATATGCAAACAACATGCTCGATTATCATGTTGTGTTGGATTTGCTGCCAACAATTGCTCACCACTACTTTGAGGCACACTTTGGTTCTGGTGTCTCGCTATCGGGCGTACAGGCATGTATTCTACTCGGCCTTGGCTTACAGCGCAAGTCCGTTGAGGCCGTGGAAAAGGAACTCAACTTGCCTAGTCGCCAGATTCTGGCGCTATTTACCAAAGTACTGCGCAAGTTCTCCAACTACTTCCGCTCTCTCGAATCCAAGGCTGTCGAAGCAGAGCTGGATGCCAATCGCAAGATTGTTGAGGATTCTTCCAATGGCGAATCGCGCACAGGAGCCAAGCGCTCATTGACTGACGAGGCCGCTTGGGACCCTACTGCGAAGACTCTGGAAGAGGATCTTGCTGAAGCCGGTCGTGAAGTAACTGAGGGATTCCGCGAAAAGCAACGCGATCTTATCGATGCCATTGATTTGTCGCAGTTTGCAATTGCTGGCGATGAAAAGGACTGGGATGCTGCTGAGGAGCAGATCAAGAAGGCTGCGATTGAAGGTGATTCTGCCCAATCGGTAATTAGTGTCAAGAACCCTACAAGTTCAAAGAAGGCTAGGAAGGAAAAGTCTGTGGTTGGAGAGCTTATAAAGGGCGAACAGGCCCATGCTCAAAAGAAGGGCAAGAAGAAGACCAGCAAGAAAACTGGCAAGTTCTAGTTTTGCTCAACTTTATTAATAATTTACGCAGATGTGTTAGCAGAGGCAGAATAATAAACAAGGTTTAGCGCTTCTTTCGAGACCACGGAAACATTCGGCTTCCAAGCAGCGACATTGCTGTGCTCGCATTCATTGCTTCTGAGATCAGCGCATCCTGCATCGCTGACTCTGTCAGCGAACTGCTCGACAAGTCGCTAAATGAGGATGATGACGACGATGGCTTCTTCTGCGTGTCATCTGCACTTCCGCCGCCTTCCGTTGCCCTGTTTGGAGGAGGTCGTGGCACTGGCTGTGGCATGGCAGCACGCTGCTGCCTCGGCTTATCTGGCAAAAATTGTGATTCAATCGCGTCTGCCAGCATACTTTGTCGCATATCCGCCCCATCTCCCGCGCTAGTCTGGTCTGGCGCCTTCTCAAACGCACGTCGGTGGTTATCACGAAGTCGCCGCGTCAGCCGTGGCTCGACTAAGCGCTGCAGATAACCGCTTCTCCCAGTGTCGCTTGTCACTTTGTCCCCAATCGCATCTGACGTTATCCCATCATCGCCTTCAACGTCCATCTGCCGGCTACTGCCGCCTGCCCGTGGCGTGGCAATGTCCAGCTCCACTGCTGGCGATCCTGGGTCATTATTTCGTTCCAAGCCGTCGCCTAGCGATTCAACACTTCGAAGCCCTGTCCGCTCAAAGTCTCGAGAATTTGCTGGGTTATCCAATGAGTGTGATGACAATGCTGATGTCGATCTGTGATACTGCTCATCCTGCTGCTGTGGTTGCCCCCGTTGTAGCTCCTGTTGTTGTACTGCATCCTGCCGGATACTACTACCTGTAAGAGACATGGCCCCGCCTTCCAAGCTAGCCACTGGCTCACTCACTGTCGGTAGTAAGCTTTCTGGCTGTGGTTCTACTGTAGATTTGCTCCCTGTTTGTTGCTTGCCTGCTGCAAACTGAATACTCTCCTCAATCTGAACTAACGGCCGACCCATATGTCGCTCAAATAAGGCCGATGCCGCCTCAAACACCTCGCCCAGAGGCACATCAAGTGTCTGTGCCAAAAGCTCCCAATCGAATGTCACTTGCTCTTGCTCGAGTTCTGCCAATATATCCTGCGGTTTATCTGGTCCAGGCAACGACAAAAGACACCGCCATACTCGCTCTTCCACTGTCCATTCCTCGGCTGCCAGTATCTCTGGCGCCTGAAAGCCCTCTGGCCGCTTAAATGGAAACCGAAATATCACCCGCACCGGCGGCTCCTCCATCGGTTTGTCCATTCTATGAAATAATGCGGGGTACTTTATGAAATTAACTTTACGGGGAATTGTGGACGTGTGTGCAAGAAAAATAGGAAGTGAAAGCACCACACTTGGCTGTACCAGATTTATTTGCCATGCTGTTGATGTGGCCAATAAGCACTCTCCGATGGTTAATCTGATGGTGGGGTTAATCCTTTTGTATTTTGAAATGGCAGCAATGCACTCATCTTTTTACCTTGTTTTGCGGAGCAGCCTTCCTTTGCCAAATGCGGCATACCTAATTACTCAGGGATGTAGCTTTGCTTGAGTAAAACTAACTAGTGTATGAACAAATTGTCAAAAAGACAGGTAGGGTGGCATTATAGGACAACCCTTAAAGATTCCTTTGGTTAAAAGAAGTGCCACTTTGCAGTCCTTTCGAACAGGCGAAGTCTGTGGGATCCTGACTTTATTAAACCACCCACTTTACTGATTTTAACAAATAAAAATTTATTCGACTAGAAGTTTGCGGGGTAAAATTGGGTGACGTGCGCTGCGGTTGAGTAAACCTATCACTTTTCGCATTCAAGACGAAAGGCCACATTTTCCTGGCACAATATATAACCTCGACAGCAGCGTTATATATTCTTACTTCATCTGCTTACACACGTTATTTATTATTACAATTATTTTGTAAGCAGGAATACTATTATTAAATTATTGTCTTGATGAAATACATAAAATTCTCTTATAGTGGCATTTTTTCAAACCCCCACAAAACAAATTATCAGTATAACCAAGGATGTCTAGTAGTAGTGACCATTCTGAAGCAGACAGTTATTCTTACCGCTCTGTTGACTCTGATGGAAGTCGCTCTCCTGTGTCTGCCGAAGATGGCGGGAGTAAAGTTAGCTTTGTTTGGACGCCCAGAAGCGATATCCATTATGGAAAAGTATATGAGCCTGATGATTTTAGAAATTTAGTTACAGAGAAAAACATCGATGAAAGGTTAATGGCAGAAAAGAGAGTAGATTTTTGGCTAGGACCATGCAATGTATCATTTAATTTAGGATATTGTATTAGATCACTGTCTGAAGTACATGGTATAATTAGTGAATGCTTTAAATCTGCAGTTGAAAAGTTTCAATCAGAAAATCCTGAAAATTCTATAAACGATTATTTAGAATCACTCACTCTGACGCAATTTTATGACGGCAATAAATGTGAAGGCGATCAACTGGATTTGCATGTAGAATTACGCGACTGCAGTAGAAACTTAAGCCTTAAAACTTCCGAACCTTTGGATGATAAGGAGGTCTGCTTAAACATTTGTTTGAAATTTTATTGGCTTGTAACCCACGAATTTAAAGACTAAGAGCAAGACTTATAATTTAAACAGCGGACAAGTAGCAAAAATATAAACTTTCCTTGCAAGACCAAATACTAGTAGCAAAATTAGAGGAGGGACCGACGTTAAAAGATGCAACCAAGCAGCTGGCATGTTATATAATGACCTTTGATATAGTGTTAGCCACCCACGATAGCGATAACGATAAAAGGTCAATGGGCCACTATTCTCATCTAGGGGATTAGCTTTTAAATAGCAGTAGTTTTTCTGCTAGTAATAAATATTTTACAAGGGGGCACGGCTGACATTGCAGGCCATTGACCCGGAAATATTACCGCGTTGATGGCATTGCTTTTATCAAAGGAGTACAAGTGAACAACAAGCGGCTAAAGTATAAAAAGCCATTGCTCTCTAGCAACAATTGTATTTTTGTTTTCTTGAGTATAAGATAGTATTTTTAAACATACATTGTACTCCACATCTCGGGAGAATAGTAATAAATACATTAGCATGGCATTGTACCTATTCCAAAACCCCCAAAATCATTACTTACTGCTTGAAAAAGAACGTAAAGAACCAGCTATTCTGCTACAGCGTTTTTAACCTTTTAGGTGCAATTAAAATTATTGCCTATTAGATGCATTTTAATTAACATTTATTGTATAACCCGTAAATTCTATCAAGCCTAAATATCTATACACATAGTCACTCATTCATCAATAGATGGTGTCATTAGCTTATTTTAATAATTTGTCAGGATTGCGGCAACAGATATTAAGCTTGTATTACAAAGCTACAGTTGTTTGTTAAAATCTTCTCTATGGCGCTTCTGGATAATCATGTTGGAACCATTTTTAGCAATCACATATATACAAGTAATATCGCAAGGGGTTTTTACTAAATAATAAAGTACATTGCACAAACTAAAAATTTAGACAGGGTTGACTTGCTAGACAAAAAATTAATTTAATGTTACGGCTGTTTTATCTCTAAGCAGCAGGTGGCAATATGGCAACTAAATAACAAAGAAAAACCAACGTTACCACTGCCAGTTTAGGAATTACATTCAGATAGTGCCTTTTAGTGATGCCAGTGGCGTGGCTAGAAAACCTGGAGCCACATACTTTAGGCTTGGTTTGTTGTGTTGCCTTTAAAACAAATTATTTTCTAAGTGTGAATTACTTACTTTCTTGCACCGTTTCAAATTATATTTTTGTGGCGGAATTCCCGTTTAATAAGTAGAAAATATTATTATTTGAGAGTATTCTTGTAATATTACTTTTATTCAGCCTTTCCAGACGCTTATTTTACATTGTAAACATAGCCATATGTAGTTGCGTTAATTTCAATAATAAATATGCGCAAATGGAAATATCGTGTGCTTACATTGAAATGCCAATAAAAGCTATTGAGAGCACCAAAAGC
>JANBQQ010000200.1:0-27363 GCA_027577275.1 Coemansia sp. RSA 988 | reverse complement strand
TATATAGTTTTCAATTTTGTTTATTTGTTGGCCTAAGCAATGAAAACAATTTCAGAAAAACTTTGAAGAAGAAAAATAGTGGTATACGTTTTTATTTTTAGTGGTCAGTATATTTGATGTTAGCTTTATGTTGCGACAGCTGACAGCTGCGCACATCAGCCCCAAGTTCAATCAATGGCCCCACCATGATTTAGCAATGTGCGAGAGGATAGTCAAGGCTGCGTATGTATTTTATATTATATACGCAAAACGCTATAAAAAGAAGAGCAACTAGCGGGTTTTAAGATGGTAGTTTTCTCTTCAGGTAAAATAACAGTTTAAATTCTCAATTCTTATTTTATAGGCCGCTTGCCTTGTTTTTGTTTATTTAGTTACGACCACTTGTCGCATCATTTATCTGAGCCCAAGTATATCCTATATATCATGGGTGCGGGGATCATTGATAAATATTTTATGCGGCAGTGCAGTTGCGAGTTCATCTACCCACTCCATAATTATGTTATTGCAAATTTCTGTGGTTAACTGAGCTTCAGAATAACTACCTGGTAGTTGATAATCCTTTTTAAACTTATCTCGTAAAGTGACCATAAAGGATTTTTTTATCGGTATTTCAACGTAGTTATTTACCTCACAGGCTGCATAGAATGCACTTTTAGTGTTATTTGCAATAAATTCAAAAAACTCTTCAAGCTTATCTACAAACATCGGGCCATTCTCCATTTCTAAAGGATAAGCATAGAAATAGAAGGACAACAAGACTTCGTTATCCATATGGCAAAGGTTTTTGATGTCAACATCGTAATTTTTTACACTAAACATAAGTGTATTAGAATATTCTCCTGAATCTTTTATATAATCCTCTGCATCGTTATATGAAGAACCCTCTGGCAATGTCATATATCTTTTGGGTTTATCATGCCCAACTATGAAGGCAGCAACACCAGGTACTGGAGTATCTCTTGCTATCATATTGTTGGATCAAGTGTGTGGTTTATTTCTGTTTGTAAAGTTGGACTGTAAACAAGAAGAAAAGGATGTTGTTGCAAATAACAGCAGAACTCTACCAGGGTTGGAATTTTGGTATCTTTTTATATCTCGCAGAAATTGGAACTTTTCACATTATTGGAACAAAATTACTGCTTTGTGGCGAACCTCTGATTGCAATAAGGCAGCGCTTTTTCTGGATTCTTAGCTATTGTTGGGGTATTGGGTATAATTATAAACGCGCACGTTTACTATTATGTGCTCTCTTATAATAACACCTACAACTTATTGATGTAAAACGAAAGATATAGAAAAATCGACTACAAAAAACTCATCCCCCCCCCATCTTTCCCAAGCCGCAGCTTTGGGTATTTAATTGTTGGGAATGGAGTGTTGGATTCAAAATAAAGTCATAAGCAATCGGAAAGGATTGGAATAAAATACTCTCTTCCTTCAATTTGTAAAAAGGGCAACTTGCACATGGACTTTAAAACTTCAAAGAAAATGAATTTTTGGGGAGGGGCCCCATTGACAAAAAAAAAATAGAGAAATTATTTTTCGACTCCTGTGTTTATGTCTGTAATTACAACAAAATCGGCTATTATTCCCCCACCCTTTTTAAATGGGGGTTGCACCAATTTCCAACCAAATAACATTCTAAATAGCAATTTTCTACTTCAAAACAATATTTAGCCAATTTTTTTTTTTTAAAACGGCAGCATCTTGTGCATCACCCTATACCACCACAGACATATAGCATTTTAGTCTAGTGTTGGTCAAACTACCATGTTCTCATTTAGTCTATGTATGCAAAAGCACTATATGGTTGAGCCAAGCAAGATAGCAGTGCAAGGGATGCTATCAATAAATTATTTATGATTGTTGCTGTAGCTTTGCTTAAATACGCCGGGGGGATCTGGCTAGCAGTCACACCAATTTATGACGGCCGCGCTTACCAATCACTTGTGACTGGTGGTTTACCTCTTCCTGCAGCTGTAAGAGGGCTTGTCGCGCGTCCTTGCGTTTCCAACCAACCAATGGGGGGCTTGCGCACTTGGTGGATAGAATTCTATCAGCAAACAAAATGTTGCTCGCCCTTGCCCATACTTTGCTGCCCTCCATTCAGGATATTAATACCTTAACATTAATTTAGGAGTCAAAAAAATTATCATACCTTAGCGCCAAATTCTGCACATAAAGTAGTACCTCGCCTTCACAATCAATGTTTTCTGCCGTTTCTAGAAAAGTGCGCGTTGTCGCACCACGGTTTTTATCTATTCACTTGACAGGAGTCAGAACACTAAACTGCTCACAACCTCAGATCTTTAATCATTACTCGACCTTCAATCCTGCACTAAAAGCCTATCGATCAGCACGGTATTACGCATCAGATGTCGGATTTAGCAATACTAACCCTGCAATATTCGAGTCACAGAAAGCCATGGCACTTGGTGCCAGTGCATTAACACAGGGTAATGCTGATTCAGCAGTAGATCACTTGACACGAGCCTTGGAGTTACATCCCACAGCTGATGCGCACTATAACATGGGTATATGCCAGTATATGCTGAAGGATATCGACAAGGCACTTGAGCATTGGGAAAAGTCGGTGAAAATGGACCCTTCACAAGCCGATGTGTATGTGAGTTTGGGAAATATATATTTTATGAGCAAGAAAGACCCTGAGACGGCAATCAGCTATATGAAGCATGCGTTGGAATTGACTCCGACAGACCCTGAGATCCAGTTCAATCTGGCATGTATGTATGAGTCTAAAGATGATCTCGAATCGGCAATTAGACTATACGATCAGGCGGTAAGCCATGGTTTGGAGAAGGCCAAGGCACATCTGCGCAATGCAATGGCAAAGAAGATGAAGAACGCAGTATAGACAGGATTCGTACTGTATTTTGCAAAAATATTAGAGTTTGGAAAAGATTATTTTGGCTGTACAGTTTATTCGGACGATGTGCACTACTAATATCAACTATTAAGCTAAAAAAAAATAAGAATGGGTTTCTTGACGAGGAGTTCTTGAAGCAACAGCCCTCCTAATGCCAAATATGCTTCTTTGAAGTACGGATGAAAACACAAACATTTAGACCAACCATGGTTTGTGCTGTTATGGATCTGCATATGTATTAGTCTCGATGATTCCCATCGATCCTTGGTACCACTGCAATAGGTTTGGAATACATCTTTCACATTAAGAAATTAGAAATACTGCTGGTAGCGTGCACCGTTGATTTCTAGCATGCTGTTTTGAGCCATGGTATTTGCGTTTGGCAGATGCAAATCCAGCTACGCTCATACATTCTATGATGTAATTCTTTGGCTGCTTTGCTGTCGGCTGTCATAGCCAGTGCTGTTGACTGCCTCTGCTACCCATGTTGCAGGACAGGGATAATCGTCATTAATTGCTTCTCCTACACTGCCTGCAGGGCACAATCAATGCAAATATCTCCACCCGCAGCGCAAACGTACTGCCTGAATGACACAACCCCGCAATACCAACTCCTGCCAAAAATAATATTTTCTAAACGCTGACACTTAGCGAGTAGAACACATAGCGCGGCATTCGCGTGCAAGGTCAATGCATGGGCCCATCCACCACAGCAGACAGTTATAAGTCAGATGGAAAGGGTATGCACAGGCATCACCAAAACGCTCCCTCCGCCGACGCCGACGTTGCGGCTGGTCCACCGCAAGCCCTGCCTGCTGTGAGCGAAATATGTGCGCCCATGATCCATTGAACACATGGCTAAGGTAGGGCGTCCTTTGTGTCTCTACGCCGTACGCGCTGTAGATGGATGTTGTCGATGCGTCCTCGGTTGCGCTACGCGGCCAACGCAGTCTGAGTGGCCAGCGCGGCGAATGGCAAATGTACTTTGAAGGCTTGGTGTCGACATCTTTGCCAGTGCCGCTTTGCGAAGTTAGCGAATTGCGGCGGAATTCATCGTGAATAGCTTGAGGAGTAGATTCGGGACCTAAATGATCAGGATCGGGTGCATTATATGGCGCAGTTTGCTGGCGGCTGTCAGCTTCCTTGTCAACAGTAGCAGTTGCAAGAACGCTGCTGCGTTTTTTCCTGAACCGAGATACCGCATCTGAACCGTTCGCCTTGCCTGCGCGAGGAACATAATCAATTGCAGGCCTTTGGTTGTTACTTCTGTTATTCAACGAGTGGTTGCGTCTTGTTGCATTCTCGCGCTCAATATCTCGATAGAGCTGACCAGTACCAGGCCGCAAAGTGTATTCGGCAGGCGCCGAGCATCCTCTTACACGCCTTGTATCGATTGCAGTCAAGTTTACAACCGTGGCCGCATTATAGTGACTCTTCTCATTGAATTGGTTTTCAGTGGCATGTCTGATGTCCGCTTCTCCTGGGGTGTCCTTAGTCTTCCCAGCAGAAAATAGCCGCGAAGATAGCGAAACGCGTGGGAGCAGGCTGTGGCAACCGGCCTGTGGTCCATGACACTTTGCGCGAGAGCCAATGTTGTCTGCCTCATTCTGAAAGGTCGCCGCACCATTTGGCCAAAAGTTGCCCAAGTATACGGGGTCTTGTTGATGACGGTGGATGGTTGGGCGCATGGGCGAACTCTGCGACCGTCTGCGCTGTTGCTTACCAGCTACTCGCTGTTCAGGAGTCGGTTGCAAAGGTACTTTGGCAGACAATGGACTCTGTTGTTGCTGCTGCTGCTTATGTGGACTAGCTTGGCTAGGCGGCGAGACTGGAGGCGTCAGCTCCTCGGCTGGTACCTCAGAGCGGAGGGACAGCATGCGAATGTAAAAGTCAACATCATCTTCGCGAGTAATTGGCTTGGTTGCAACATTTGAATCAGCACTGGCGACTACCATTATGTTTTTATCCGACGCAGGCATATTGGTAGCGCTGATGGGCTTTGGCGATGCTATTGGCGTCGATGATGCAATATCGGCAGGGTCTTGCACTCTTTCTTGTGCAACCACAGGGCTTGGAATGCCACTCAAGATTTCTGCTACGCCCACAAGCCTAGGAGAACCATTACCAGGGCTCTCTAATGCATCGACAAAGACGTCTTCTGTAGGGCCATCGCTATTATGCCCCAAACTCTGCCTCTTCTTTGCAGTACTGCTGTTGCTGCGTGTGTCATCTATTGGCGTGGATGCCTTTTCCGGAGATGGCGAGCGAGGTGACCTATCCTTTCTACGAATATTGTAGCAGCTTGTTCTGCGCTCGGGTGCATCAGGTAGCTCGTCAATGTCAAAGGACCGACAGTACAGACTATCTATCTCCGTATTGACCAGATCATAACCGAGATCGTCGTAGTAGCTGTCCGATACCTCCACTTGAGGTTCAGAGCCTAGTTTAGATACGCTGGTTTCAGACTTGGGCTTGTCTGCAAATACCATGATAGAATCGGGACGCCGCGCAACTAAGCTGCCATCGCGATGGTATACCGGACCCTCTGCCGCAACTTTTGCCGAGCGAGGCATCTGGCGGTGAGCTGGTTGCAACTTGCCAAGCCGCGATTTTGGAATGGCAATTGGCCTAGCAGCTACGCTGGTGGTTTTCCGGGCTGTTGGCAGCACATGGATTTGGGACAGACCATGCTTAGGCGACTGTGTGCCATCGTGGGGTGTATTTGGCTGCCTATGCTGGCGCTGTCTTTGCTCGATAGTCTGCATTAGCGAGGGCATTTGAGCAGAGCGCTGGTAGAGGGTAGCTTGGTGGATAGGAGCATCCGGTGTTGATCGAGCGCGACGGGTTGGTGGAGGCGCAGCAGCGTCCTGCGTGCGCGCCGTGCTGCCCAAAGCCAGAGTAGCATAACCACGCACAGGCTTATGCGCCGGACGGTCCGTTGACCGTATCCGCCTAGCGCAGGATGCGCCCTCCACTACGTGGTAGATGGCTTCAACTGAGGCGGATAAAGTCCCTTCAGCGTCGCGGGCGCCAACAACAATGACATTGTCGTTCGACGGACGCACAACAGCGAGACGGTCGACGCGGCTCTGCGAGAGGCGCAGATCGGGCAAATTGACAAGCACCAGCTGATTATGCAAGGCGTTATCACGCGTGACTCCCAATGACCTGGTTGCTGCTCGCCATTGTTGGTACTTCTGCACGTCGCTATTCGGCTGAGCAGTGACAACAACCCGGGACCCCGTTGCCGCGTTTTCCACAACTCTGGCTTTGCTGTTGATGGCGGTAGATAGTGCGCCGCTGCCAGCGACATCCTGTTGGACTGGGTAGACTCGGGCGCCTGGGTGGCCCATGATATGAGGTCTCATCGACGAGAAGCTGTCGTTGTCGATTGTCATTGCTGGGCTTGGATCCGCTGTGGACAGCTGCGGCGCTTGTCCGAATCTAGGTTGGTGGTTGTAGTCGGTGACAGGAGCACCAGCATGACCGCTGTCCAATTGTAGTGGAGATAGTCGCTGGCGCTGCTGCTGCACAGGGGACGCACGCCTTGAGCTCAATGCTGCCCGATGTTTTATCGAGGGCATGTGTAGTCAGTTGTATTGCGACTGCTGTCCAATGATTATATATTCCTGCTGCATGCGCGTGCGCGGGCAAAGCTATTGTGCGCGTATGCCCTATTCCTCTTAGCTGCGTGTTGTGTAGTTGACTGAATAGCAAAAGATGCTCGCAGAAAGAAATGACAACCTATGTCTTGACGAATAGCAAACAAGCGCAAAAGTGGGATTAGTTGTTTGCTAGAGGCGGATACGCTTGTATCTGTGCGTCTGAGAAATAGGTATTTTCTGTCACCTGTCTTTATGCATAGGTGTGATGAAAGAAGACTGTATTCTATAACAAAATAGGACACATTACGTCTCTTGTTTCTTGCACACACAAGAGAAACATATACAGAACTTATTCATGGGAAAAAAAGTCATGTAATAGGGAAAAGAAGGGTAAAAGAAGTAGAGAGATGATTGAAGTTTCCTAGGCTCATTTTTGAACGTGGAGTTGTGGAAAACGAAGCGGAGAGTAAATGCTGAGTAAAACTGCGCGCAGCAAACAGCTTTACTACTTACCAACTTGTTCCTATTGTTCGGTTAACTGTGTTTGTAAAAAGAATAAGACAGTAGTATAATTGCTCGGAAGAAAAGATAGAGAGAAGAAAGTAGTATGTATAAGTGTGCTCGCAACAGGTTAGTGCTTTAAAGTAAATGGTACGTATTTGGTGAATATATGTAGATACGCGTGAAAAGGACCTCTCAAAAGCATAAAGAGACAAGTGTTAATGTACAGGAGTGGTGTCAGGATGCAGGAAACGCGGCATAAGCAACAGAGGCAGATAAAATGAGAAATAACGCAGAGTTTGCTTTTACACTAAAAGAGAGAAGGTTGCTGAGAGATGAAGAAAGGAAAAAAAGCATGCTATTCTTTGCACCATGCAAATTATTCCCCCTTTGGCAGCATTGCGCATGTTGAGTAAAACGAGTGAATCGACATGCATTCGTGGCGGGTGATCAAATGGGGAATACTGTTAAAATCCCCTTGCGTTTCTGAAAATACTTGTTTCCAGATTTTGCCTGCTGCGTTGGCCCCTTTTTCCACTGTGCCGCCTATCAACCCAGCCAAAGTTGGTTCTTGCCCTCTCCTTTGAGCAAGAAACCATTGCACAACACTTAGCAGGCTTGCGTCTTTAGATTAGCGCGTTGGCACCACAAGCAGAGGAGTAAAAAAAGCACACAGCGCACTACCTGGTTGGTACAACTCTGCCATAATTATCTTTTTAAACGTTAATACTTTTCCAATAAATAAATAAAATGAAACCCACCTTTTTCTTTTAAAGCCTTCAACGTCCTTTTTTTATCTACTTTATTGTTTATGTTCTAGAAACACACCAAAATAATGACCATTTATCCCACTAAGAGGCACTTTGTTAAGACTGCCAAGAACTTGAGCGTTACCTCAGGTATCATCTATCTGAAAGGCGGCGAGATCATCATCCATCCAGATTCTGACACTGAGTATGACTTTCACCAGGATTCGAATTTCTACTATCTGTCGGGTGTGCGAGAGCCAGGGTTTTCCGTAGCCTACGATATCAGCACCGACACTTCGATTTTGTTTGTCAACCATGTCTCTGTCGACGAGTCTGTATGGGTCGGTGTGCCTCCATCGTTAGAAGAGTACCGTCTGGCACATGGTTTTGACGAAGCTCACTACTCTTACGATATTGAGACAGTCCTTACTGCACTAAAGCCTCCGGTAGTTTATACACTTCCATACTGTAAAACAGAACAATTGGGAATGGTGCTAGAGCTGGCTGTCGATAGAGAGCAACTGTTGGAGCCACTTCATGAGGCACGCGTGTTTAAAGATGCGTTTGAGATTGATATTATTCGTCGTGCTAACCGAATCAGCGGAGAAGCCCATCTGTCGCTGATGAAGGAGACCCGGCTGGGAATGAACGAGTCAGAGCTTCGCGGACGCTTTGTAGGGCTGACGTTGGCGCAGGGTTGTATTTATGAGGCATACGGGACGATTGCTGCGCGTGGACGCAACGCGGCTACTTTGCATTACACCAAGAATAACCAGCAGCTGGACAACGACTCTGAGATGGTTTTGGTCGACGCAGGCGGCACATTTGAGAACTATGCATCGGATATCACTCGAACATGGCCTATTGGACCAAAGTTCTCTCCAGAGTGCCGCGATATCTATCAAATTGTGCTGGATATGCAGAGGATAACTATTGATGCCTGTGCACCGCACAAGCAATGGGAGGACATGCACTTACTCTCCAACCGTGTGGCAGCTGAGGGTCTACTCAAACTGGGAATACTCAAGGGCAGTGTAGATGATATCATGAAACACGATGTCATTGGGTATTTTATGCCTCACGGCATTGGTCATTTTCTCGGCATTGATACCCATGATGTAGGAGGTTATCCAAAGGGTACCAAACGAATCGATCGACCCGGGTTGCGCTATTTGCGCGTACGTCGTGAAATGCTTCCTAATATGGTTTTTACAGTGGAACCAGGCATTTACTTTGTTGATGGGATTTTAGCAACCGCCAAGGCAGATACCAAAGTCGCTGAACACATTGATTTTGAAATAGTTGCCAAATATCGCAAGGTCGGTGGTGTGCGCATTGAAGATAACATCGTTATCACAAAAGATGGTTGCGAGAATCTTACCAATTGTCCAAAGGGTATTTCAGAACTAGAAGCCATCCGCTCTGTGGCATACAAGTAACATTGAATTTTTTGTTGCTTCGTCGCATCCCTAATTATTGCAATACCGTAGATCAATATTTGATTAGGTATCTATGGAGATAAGGGAAGCGAGCTCTACTCTTCTTTTTTTTTTCTCTCTTTCTTGGTTAATTCTGTGCTCTTGTTCTGATAAACACCACATTTTCTTTGGAAGGTACAACGTCTTTTTTTTCTTTTTTATATAATAGTAAAGGAGAACTTGATAGACGAGGAATGTTTTCGCGTAGTTCAATCAACAGATTCAGACAGGCGACTCAGGGCGTTTCAAAGGTGAGAAGAGTCTAGTACTTTTGTTTTTACAAGTTGTAAACGGCAGACTGAATTCAGATTCAGCACTTGTACAATTTATTTTTTATATTTGCACAGAGTTTGTGTATAAACCATTAGGACGATTTGTTGTTTATGATTAGCAAGACTGAATTCTAATTTTTCTTGTAAGAGATGGAAAGAGTATTTCTTTGTAAATTATACTTTTCATTGTTTTTGTAGCGCTTCACTTCGACTCAGTCTGGAGGATTAGCAAAGGTAGATAGCAAATAATTATGAAGATGGTGTTTTTTTTATAGATACATTGATACTTGCTTAGAAGGTTGAAAGTTATATGTTTTTTTTGCTAATGTTCTGCGTTTGGTTTATTTTATTTTTTGTGGATATAATATGACTTAGCCTACCACCTACAATGTTTTGATGGGAGCATCTGTGGCAGCAGCTGTTGGGTCAGGAATTGGGCTGTATTATTTGGAGAAGAACTCGGCGCATGCGAATATGGAGGCTGATGGACTGCACCCACCCAGCTACCCATTCCCGCAGAAGAATGTCTTTGGCACCTTTGACCACGCTAGGTAAGTCAACGTAACTGATAAAGAGGATATTGCGTAGCTGCAGAGTATAATCTTTGGCTGACCATGTCTTCGCCAGTTTTGAGCGAGGCTTGTGTATTAACAGCTATATGACAAATAGCTAATTGTTTATTATGTAATTATGGCACAGTAGCATTCGTCGTGGGTTCCAGGTGTTCAAGGAGGTGTGCTCAGCGTGTCATTCGCTGGATCTTGTGTATTGGCGTAACCTTGTTGGAGTGGCGTACTCTGAAGACGAGACGCGTGCTATGGCAGAGGAGTTCGAGTACACAGATGGGCCCAATGACAACGGCGAGATGTTCGAGCGGCCAGGTAAGCTGACTGATCCGATTCCACGGCCGTACGCCAACGAGGAGGCAGCTCGCGCAGCCAATGCCGGAGCGCTACCACCGGATCTATCACTGATAACCAAGGCGCGACATGGAGGCGTGGACTACATCTACGCATTGCTGACAGGTTACTGCGACCCTCCTGCCGGAGTAGAAATTCGCGAAGGGCTCAATTATAATCCTTATTTCCCAGGAGGGTCGATTGCCATGGCACAGAATATCTTTGATGGAGTAGTAGAGTATGAGGATGGTACGCCCAACACTGCATCACAGATTACCAAAGACGTTGTGATGTTCTTGAACTGGGCAGCAGAGCCAGAGCTCGATGATCGTAAGAAGATTGGAACAAAGGCTATACTCCTATTTTCCATCCTCACTGCCATTTCCCTATGGGCTAAGAGAAACAGATGGCAAACAATGAAGACTCGTAAGATAGCGTTCAATCCTCCGTCCAACTGGAAGAAACCCAATGGTCCTCCATCTACTAAGCATTAGACAGGAATAAACTGATTTTTCCTTTTCTTTTCTTCTGTTGAATCGCTATTTCTAAGAAATGAGAGTCTAGGATTGCTTCGCTTCTTTTCTCTCGTTTTATAAGCATAAGAGGATGTCATCATTCTAATATATAAAAGAATACTGTCCAATTCAATCATAAAAGCGACCGTCCGTCCGTCCGCCACAATTGGTCTGATGGGTTAATCAAGTGGTTGGTGCAATCCATTGGCCGTTTGCTGCACTCACTCCTGCTGATCAGTCGAAGCCCACAAAGTGCCGCAAGAAGAGCACCAAGAAGCCCAAGACACAAATACAAAAACAATCGGTGTAGTCGCCACTACCCTAAACCAGGAACGAGACTGCTTAGCGTTTCTTCTTTCAGATCATGTTGAAACGTCATCCATTGTTTGAAAAGAAGAGAGACCTAAAAATATCCCTTTTCTTTTTCTTCCTTGTGTGCATCTTGTTTTTTTATACAGTAAATTCCGCTAAGGAATATTTCAAAGTACATCTTTTTCTTTTTGAGGAATTTACAGCAACATTATTAAATGGCAGCAGAAGGTAAGTAGAAAAAAATAGGGCTAGCGCATTTGGTTTTAAAAATGCATAGTTGTTGGAGACTATGACTTGTGTGCAATATACACGGTAGCACCTGCACTTAACTTGTTCACGGGATGGAGTTTCCTCATTTGGAGAACGAATTGGACTTGTAGCAGAAGCGGAAGGGGCGGTGACGTACCTGGACGCACTAGAGATATTCATGCGGGGTGACGTGGAGCAAGTGAAGAAGATAATTCCCCAATGGATGACAGCCTATCACAACAGCGATAACTACGGAGATGCGCTAATTTCGTCGTGCACGCCACTGCATCTGGCAGTGCAGTGTCCACGCAAGGATGTGGTGGCAGCAATACTTGAGTTTGAGCATCCAGCTGTGCCAGTGGATGCGACAGACGGAAACGGTGCCACGGCGCTGCAACTTGCGGCAAAGGCAGCTCGACGGGACGTGGTGAAGATGCTACTACGACATGGAGCCGACGACCTTGCACAGGATAACCAGGGCCACGACGCACTGGCGTATGCGGCTGATGCGGGCGTAGCGGCAGTGTTGCAGGACCACCGCACAGAGCTAGCGCACGCAGCAACTGTGCAGCTGTTTGCAGCAGCGCGAGGCGACGATAGTGCAAAAGTCGAACAGACGCTGGAGGCAGTATCCGGACGAGCAGACGTGGCGGGACGCAACAGCGACGGTGGCACGCTGCTGCACGCTGCAGTGCAGGGCGGACACGAGGCGCTAGCGCGGTGGGCAATAGCCGAGGGCGTGGATGTGTTTGCGCGCGACGCCCACGACAAGTCGGCGGAGGCATACGTGGCTGACAACACACGCATGCGTGAGTTGCTAAGCCAAGCGCCAATGGGCAATGTGCGCACGGCGCAGTTGGAACGGGCACCGAGGCTCAGTGGAAGCTTGCACAAGTGGACCAACTACGCTGGTGGATGGAAGGCGCGGTGGTTTGAGCTGGAAGACGGCGTGTTGTCGTACTACAAAAACCAGGCGGATGCTGACAGCGCCTGCCGCGGCGCCATCAACCTGCGAGTGGCCAAGATTGTTATGGCAGGCAGAGACCGCACACAGTTCGAAGTACATGGCAAAGGATCTATCAAGTATCGTGTCAAAGCACGCGATGCCGCGGTTGCTAAACAATGGGTACATCTGCTGAATGTCTCCAAGCAATGGGCGCTGGTGCGTCGCAAGGACGCTGATGATCCGCAGCCGCCCCCTCCTTCTTTTTCTACAGAGGATTCTTCTGCTGCGGCAGAGGACCGTAGCGTGTCACAGCGTCCCCGTACCAGCAGCCTGCTGCGTAACAAGGCTGCCGAAACGGCTACGCCTGCGCGCACAGCTACGCCGCAGTCTCAGCACCGGCGCGGAGCTAGTGTCTCTTCGACGCGTAGCGGCAACGGCGAGGCCCGTTCTCCACGGTCGCCGCGGTCGTCGCAACTCGACGGCAATGCATCAGTGCACTCTGCGGCGGACAGCACTGTGGAAAGCGGTAGCGAAAGCGACGACGAGCTGTACAGCGCGCGCAACACGTTCTTTGCAACACTGGCTGAGCTGCGCGCGCAGCTGTTTATTCAGGATCGTCTGTTGGAGGGACTACGGAAGACTGAAGCTTTGTCACCGAACTCTGAAGAACTCGCTCGCTACCGAGGCATTGCGGTGCAAACCACAGCACAGTCTCGCGACCTGGTTTCAGTGTTGGACCGCGTCTATCGCGAGTCCTCGGCAGCATGGCAGACGCGTATGCGTAGGGAACAAGAGCGCATCGACATGTTGGCAGAGAGTCTGCGTTCTGCAGTCGTCAGCTCTCAGACGCTGCTCGAGTCTGCTCGTCAGAAGCAGGAGCCGGCCGATCAGGAGTCGCATCAACAACAGAGTCGGGAGGAAGCCCGTGTTCCGGATGCCTTGGCTGCGGCTTCCACGTGTATGTCGAACTACGGGCTCTCTGCTGCAGTGCGCCCTGAAGAAGATGAGGAGGATGAGGACTTTGCTGATGCATCTGACGAGTTCTTTGATGCTGTTACCAGCGTTGTTTCGCTTGGTCCGAGCACCACTCAGAGCCCTGCCGCGGAGAAGGAGGAATCCTCGCAGAAGAGCTTAGCCTTGCTGGAAGAGGCAGAGTCTCCGCAGAAAGATCAACCAACCAGTGGAGAGGAAGCTCCGCAGGCAGATGCCGTGCAAGATCATAAAAGCCACAGCCACCAGTCGACGGACCTCACTGCGCTCAGTGGATATCCGGTAGCGCAGACAGTGCGCACAGCACTTCCAGCAATTACGCACGGCGGGCCATCGCTGAATATGTGGTCGATAATTAAGGGCGCAATCGGTAAAGATCTGTCGAAGGTGTCAGTGCCAGTGTTTTTCAACGAGCCCACGTCGTTCTTGCAGCGGTTCACAGAGGATATGGAGTACAGCGAGCTGCTGGAACTGGCGGCTCGTTTGCCACGTAGTGCTGACCGCACGCTGTTTGTGGCGGGATTTGCTATGAGTAACTACGCCTCTACTTTTGGTCGCATTGCCAAGCCGTTCAACCCGCTACTGGGCGAGACTTTCGAGTACGTGCGTCGCGATCGCCGGTACCGCGCAGTGTCAGAACAGGTTGAGCATCATCCGCCTATCTCGGCGTGCTGGGTTGAGGGCACAAATTTTGTGTATCATGCAGACACAAACATCAAATCCAAATTTAACAGCGGCTCGCTTACTGTTGTGCCCACTGGAGTCTGCCATGTGGAGCTGCGTTTGCCGCTGGCGTTCCTCGAGCGACCCGAGGAGCAATCTGCTGGTGACGCACGTCAGCCGCCCAACATCAACCGCGAGGAGGGTTACTTTACTGAGCATTACTCGTGGAACAAGCTTACTACCAATGTCAACGGCATTATGCTTGCTAACTTTTGGATTGAACATGTCGGCGATCTCGATGTTGTCAACCATCGTACTGGTGACAACACCAAAATCACCTTTATGCAGTCGGGCTGGACGGGCAAGAACAAATTCAAAGTTACCGGTGAGGCTCTGGACCGTCGCGGGCAGCGCGTTTATGAGATTGCTGGCGACTGGACTTCTCGCCTGGTAGCCCGCCCTGTTGGACCCGAGGCTACTGGCGGTGCCGACCAAGCTGCCGAGCCTGTTGTCTGCTCTAGTAACACTGGTACTGGCAGCACCGGAGATGCGGTTGGTTTTGCTGCTGCTCATATCGTTGAAGTGCCACGCAAGCCGTTTGTACTGTGGAAAATCAATGAGCGTCCGACGGAGGACAACAGCTACCACCTTACTACTTTTGCCATGTCACTCAATGATAGGCCATCTGAGCTGGAGCCGTTCTTATGTCCGAGTGACTCGCGGTTCCGCCCAGATCAGCGAGCCATGGAGGTAGGTGAATATGATCTGGCAGATCGTGAGAAATCCCGACTGGAGAATAAACAGCGGGCTACTCGTCGACGTCGTGAGCAGGGTGAACTGGACCCTTGGAGTCCTCGTTGGTTTGAAAAGGCATTTGATGAAGATTCGGGTGAGGGATTCTGGCGCTTTAATGGCAAATATTGGCCGGAAAGAGAACGCGTTGCCGAAATTATATCCAAGCAGACCAAGTCTGATCAGTCGTCTAGTATTGAATTGTGGTCGGGTGTGGAGGATATCTTTTAAGAATATTCATTGCTATTTGCTCCAAGGAGTTGATAATTGATATTTTTCTATACCGTTTCAATGATGGCCTTCTTTTATTTTATCGGTTAATTGATATATGCTGCATACTAACAGCAAAACTAATCAAGATCCTCTCTAATGTTTGCTAGTGTTGTTATTTTTTTAGCATTTTATCCCTCCTCCCTTTTTCTTCTGCCATGCGTATGTTTTATTGTTTTTGTGGAATATCCTATGCGTGATCCACTTCTTGTTCATTGATAAAATTATAGGGAAAGTAGGGTACAGAGGGATTTTATCAAATATCTCATGGGGGGGGGGTTTTTTTTGGAACCTCCTCTTTGTTATTGTCCTTGAAAGTCGTACACAACACAAATCAATTTTTCTGTTGCCATGGAATCACATGCATTAGAATTTATTGTTGGGAAAAATATGGATGAAATTGGAGGAGTATTTCTTGAGGAAATGTGTGGATTTTTTTTTGAAGTTGTATTACAGAGAGAAAGCAAAACATAAACAATGCCTACTTTTTGTGTGAACACGGTCAGACTATTTTTTTTTTCAGACTTTAGCTTAAGTGTTGTACATTTTTGAATAAATGAGAATGCTAATATTGAAAAAAAAGTGTGTGAAAAACATCGGCCTTTTTTGAATATCCCTCCCTAGATTTCTTCACTCTTTCTGCCTCCCAAATAAAAAATTCACATGTGTTTGCTCTACACCCAAACTAAAAAATAATTCCTTACGGAGGGATCTAAATGTGTATTCTCATTAGCCAGATACTGATTTAACGCTCACCATATACTGTAAAGGGAGCTTGTTGCGTCCAACCTTTTCACTAATGTTTTGTCTTATACACAAAAACAATCCCCCTTATTGTCCTCTCTCTCCCCCTCCTCCTAACTGTCAAAGCTAATGGGTATTTTTCTCTGGTGCTCAAAGAAAAAACAATATAAGTAGCAAGCATTTGCTTTATGCACAGTTGTTCCTTTGTCCATTAAAAAAATCACATTTACATTTTTCTTTTGTCTTTCTTTCTCTTTCAAAAAATTATCCTTACTAATTTTTCTATTATTACATTGCTGTAAAAAAACCATACAAAAAATCTTTATCAACTCTATTCATTTGGACAATATTCCATTTAAACAAAAAAAACTATATTCACTTTATAAATTAATTATATTTACAATGCCTACCACCTTGTCTCATAGGTCAAAACGTTCACAACACAGTTTGCTTCGTAGTTCAAGTCAATGGAATTGTATTCCTTGTACAACTCCTAATATAAACTTTGCTAGTTTTGAAGACATTTACCTTAGTGCTGCAGGTATTCCAGATCCATCGACTGCAAAATGCGCTTTCACTAAATCTCAGGCTATGGAGCAAGCAATGGCTATGGCTACTGAATATTTACGCGTAGCTGAACAATATCCAATGTTGACCTTTTCTGAACCAGAAATTGCTCCCTTTTCTCAGAATGAAAGGATATCCGATGGCGCAGTTAATAGTCACAAAATCTCAACCAGGAATTCTTCGGTATCAGCAAATTCGGATATTTCTGATTTCAGAAACTCCACAGAAGCCTACAGCAGTAGAACTTCCGACTCCATCTACCAACAACTTGAAGGATTGGGGTTATCGACAAAAGATATGGAAACTGTACTCGCTAAGCCTATTAGAAGTACTCGCTCTAGCAAAGCTAGACCGCGCACTGCAAGTACTAGCAATAATAGCGCTACTCTTTGTGGTAGTCCACATGTCCATATTGATTCATCTTTTGATGTTCCTCGTGTTACGCAAAAGCCACCTAGAATTGCTAAATTTAAAAACTCTATTAGACGTCAGCGTCAACGTGTTCGTTCAATTTGGACTTGAGCTCTATATTTATTGCTTTTTAAGCTACTTTTTTTTTCTTGTTGAAAAGCATTTCTTGTGTTTCCTTAATCATCCAAAAAAAATAGTATTTTGAAACTTTTAGTTGTCTGATTTACTTAATAAAGTTAGAACACTTGAATGAAGTAAAATGATGATTAAGTGCTTTTAGACAATGCATGGAATAATGTGAAATTCCACCACTCTCGCTCTTTTCAATAAAGAATAGACGTCCAATGCGTGAGTGTACTAGTGCCATAGTGCACATTACGCAGGGTTCTTTAGTGGAGAATACATCCAGGTCTTCACACAAGTAATTTGCCACTTCATCAGATGACTCTACTTTCTCGCTATCGCATTCATCGTGTGCGCGCTTTAATGGGAGATGTATATTGTCGCTATCCAAGTCGCCTAAATTATCTGTCTGTGATGTATTTTTCTCTCTTAGTGCTCGTCTCGTAACCTCGCTTTCGGCTATCTGAGCAATACAGCACATTGCAGCATGTCGCAGAGGATTCCCTGTTTCTTTTGTTTTGTCCGTAGATTTTGCAACAATATTGCGCGTAACCCCATTTCCAATTACTACAGCTACTTGACGATTATCTTCATTGTGGTTCTGATAGCGTAGTGTATCGGCTTCTGTTAAACATTTCTGGATATATAACTTTTCATCTTGGGTAAATACAAGCTTCTTTAGCTTGACAGGTGGTCTGTATGCAACTGGCCAGAGTGTCTTCCATTTCTCAAATTGTTCTCTGGTATATGGTGGATATCTCGGAACCTTATTGACAGAAATATGTGACTCTTCCCACTCTGTTCCCTGTAAACAGATATCCAATTCGTCTCGATTCATCATTCTGCATTGGCAAAGAATAACTAATAACTGTTTGTTATTTGTATCTGCGCTCTCTCGCCGTACACGTTTAACATGTTCAATGCCATTGAGCTTTGGCAATGACTTGGACGCAAATTTGAGTATTTGCGATGTCTGTGCTGCTTCTATCCTCGCTGTATATACATCTTCAGTAACTAGCTGTTGTAGTTCTTCTGTAACTGGAATACGCTCTATCAGATAATCCCCGCACTCAACTTGTTCAGCAGCCATTATAGACTACTCGATTCTTCTCTAGTTTATACGTATATGTCCAACGAATTATAACTAAACCATATAAGAACTTTGATGCATTTTGTAGATACGTACTGGTCTTTGAAGCAGCTAATGTCATTATGAGTACATCAAGATATTGGATCACAAATGATTATGGATAAGAAAAATTTTACCTGTGATGTCCAACAATGCATCATTGAGGAGTTATCGATATACACGACAGATCTAAGAAAATACACTTTGAGTCAATTACAAATGTCAATTTCTACCAGAGAAATTATCAATAGAGAAGTTTTTGAATAGAGTTGGAAACTACAGGCTATGTTACATCACCTCTGTTGGTTTTCCAGAGGAATCTCTTCTGGCCTCGCAGGCTTGGGATTTCTTACCAGCGCTAGAGAGAGAGCCAACGCCAAACAGAGAAACGGAAGCATCACCCAGAGTGCTTGGCGCATGGATTCTGCATAAGCCCCAGAGATCTTTGCACGAAGTGGATCGGAGACATGGGCAGAATATACCACGCTGACATTTTTCCGCGCTTCTTCAATAATTCTTTGGACTGTTTGCGTCTCTCCAGCAGAAACTGCAGTAAGAATAGTTGACAGTTTGTTGCGATGTATAGCCCCAAATGTCGCAACTCCAATCACTCCGCCGATGCTTAAGAAGAACTCACACAACGGTGTTACAGTAGAGATGTACTGCGGATCTGTAGAAGCCTGCACTGCAATGACATTGGACACAATCACATTACCCATTCCTATACCTGGAATAAGTAACAGCGCTGCATACACGGCCTCAGATGTCTTACCACTAAGTAACGCCATTGCCAGAATTCCAGCAGCCATGATGGCTGGGCCAAGTCGAAGAAAGCAACGATACATGCCAGTGGTGGACATAAAGTATCCGCTAATAAAAGAGGAGCCGCTAAGCGCCATTCCAAAGGGCAATACCAACAACCCTGCGCGCATTGCATTGGCTCCAAACACGGCTGAGAAATATACAGGCATGTAGAAAATAATTGAGAACATGGTCATTCCGCAAAGAAGCGTCACTGAAAACGCAATTACTAGATTGCGCACTGTGAATAGCCACATAGGGACCAGTGGGACACGCGCAACCCAGAGTTCTACTACCACAAAGGCGCCAAGTAGAACACAGCCAGAAACCAGACAGCCTATGGTTGCTGGTGACGCCCATTGCATGATAGTGCCGCCCACATTAAGACCAACAATGATAAACGAAATGCAAGCAACAATGAGCGGAATGCCAACATAGTCGAGTTTCCGTACGCCATCTCTCCACGTAGCTGTAGATGCCAGACGAGGCAAACGCAGTACTATTGCCAGATACACGGCAGTGATAATACCCATGGCCATATCAGCAAAGAACGCCGCTCGCCAGTTGAGACGATCTGCAAACAAGCCACCGACAAGTGGACCAGCAGCATTTGAGAGACCAAAGCAGATCTGTAGAAAGCCTAGATATTTGCCACGGCGCTCAATAGGCACGATGTCTGAAATAATGATAATGGACAGGTTAAGCATCCCGCCACAGGCAATGCCCGAAAGTCCTCGAGCGACAATAAACACAACAATGCTCTGTGCTGATGCCGAGACAATCGCACCAGTGACGAATGTAACCAACGAGAACATCAGCACAGAAAAGCGTCCGAAAATGTCCGCAATGCGTCCAGAAATCACATTGAGGCTTGTCGAACACAACATGAAGATTGTTGGCACCCATTCTATGCGATCAAGAGCTCGAAAGTCATCAGCAATATGTGTGAGAATGGTGGAGGTGACTGTCTGGTCCAGACCAGAAAGAAATATTGTGAAAAACAGTCCAACAAACATTAGTCGTTTTCGGACCGTCGAGATCTTTTCCAAATATCCATCGTCTTGTTTGCGCTGTAACTTGTCTAGATCCTTGCCAGAAACTGATGTATCCACTGAAGCAAAGCTGGTAGAGTATATATGCGCCGAAGACTTGTCTCCACTAGCTATCAGCGACTCGCTGCTACTATTTAGATGTGTGGTGCTGCTTTCTAGATGTGAGCTGGGACTTGTGACTAATGTCTCTGGAGACCACCACGAGTCAAGCTCCACTTCCTCAAAGGTTTCTCGCCGGTGTTGAAGCGTGCCATTAGAGTACTGCGTTGACTTTTGCATTTTGCTAGGAAAATGAGATATAAAGAGGGAGTGTCGTGAATAAAGAGAAAGGGAAACAAGAGATTGCTATATAAGCATACAGCGTTTCAGGTAGTAATACCCTTCCTCGAGGAAAAAATACTTGATATGATGTGAAAGGGGGGGAGTCAATGAAGGGGGCTCTAGACAAATGATAGATAAAAAAGTAAACCGTAAACATGAATAAATTTAGACCATATGCGCTTGACACAAAGGGCAAACCGGATGAGCAAGCCCCCTCTTGGCAATATCAATAGCAGGTTAATGTGATGGACTTTGAAACGCAAAAATAAAGGAATGAGGGGGAAGAGTGAGCGAGTGAGGAAGTAGTTTTGTGTTGTGTTTGGAAGAGAAAAGAGCCTACTGAAACACGTTGTAGAAATTGCTGAGGTTACATTGCTTCCTCCTAAGAAATATATGTTTATGATGTAGTTACAAAGGTTATATTGTTACCTTTTTGTATATGCAATAATCTGTCTAGCGAGTCGTATAAAATATTCCTTCCTCTAGACTTCAAATATCTGCAACAAAATATAAAGCAATAATAACAGCAGAGTATCGAGCAAGTGAAATTTAGCGGTTCTAGTTCTCCATTCGCATTTTAAGGAGATAGAAATAAAGGAAACACAAGTGTGCAAATTATTCCCCCGGAGTTTGTGGTGTGGAGATGGAGTCCGAGTCACTTGGTCGTTTTGATAGATATATCTTAATGCTAGCAATACAACGCACAACAAAAGGCATGTGTGGAGTGCATAGTCTGAATGAAAGCAGGAATACAAAGCCTAGCATATGGTGTCCATTACAGTTCTTTCCTTTTAAAAAGGCATCATGGCCATACAAGTACCCATTTTCAGCATGGCGGGAGAGGAAAGTGGAGTAGGTGCATGACAGAGTACAAGCGAATTACTTCGTTTTGCTTGCTAGCATTATTCTTTTGTTCGCAAAAAACAATGGCATTGGCTCTGTGTGATACTTGTTAGGACGGGGAGGAGGGATCTGTGTGGCGGCAATTGAATATGCATAGAATGTGGAAAGGAGCTCTCAAGAACCACACCCAACTAAATCTGCACACATTGCATGCTAACAACACTAGAAGGCCATTGAGTAGGGTTGATTGCTATGCATTGCAATTTCTAATATATTAATAATTACTCCCATCCAAAAAAAGACCCAGAGCACACTGACTTTATTATATTACATGGTACCACATTTCTTGTAAATACACAGGTCTCCAAAAAGCACCTATGCCGAACTTTAATAAACAACGCAATTACTAGCATTTCAAAACCCACCTAAATAGATATTTTTTCTAACGTCTTCAAGGTGGATACTGTTTCTAAAAGGTTGTACAAGATGGGTGTTGGTCTGTAGTGCTTTCAATGCGATTTGATTATTTTTAGTTCAAAATAGATTTGGGATCTGAGAATTTGATACACCACGTATCCAAAGCACAAAATACAAGAGAATGTTGCACATATCAAACCCCCAAATTATGCAGAAGCTACGGTGGTCTTTGGTTGAGATTGTTGTGTGGACTGGGCCTCGCGTCGAGCAGCATCCTGTAGTAGTGCAGTATCTACAGATTGCGGAGATAACTGTACATATCTCACTACCGATCCTCTTATAAAGCAATTCTTGACTGCCATCATGTGTGGATACCTCTCAGGATCCACCACCTTAATATCCTTAAGCTTGATGTTGAGAAATTGATCTACGGACTCTAGAACTCCTTGTATTGCTAGATCGTTCTTTAACTCCACTGTAACATGTTGTCCAACCTGCGTTTTGAAGAACGAATAGAACAGCATTTTTTATTCTCCTTTCTCGAAATACGCAAGGTTCCTGTTATGTCGCGCAAAAAAAAAAAAGATATATTTAGCGGTAATTGATAATGTATGTGCACTTCAAAACAGGAAATTCTAAATGCTGCGCAAAAAAAACAAACTTGCAGAAGGTTTCTCTACGCACAAGAACATTTCTTTTGGGAAATGGTCACATGAAAAATCTAGCATAAATAACTGTTTTGCAAAATTATTAGCGCTGGTAGTTGGTTATTTTGGCCGGATTTGGTATTACAGGTTTGAGCCATTCAGGCAGTGCGTTTGCGTTGTGAATGGGGGCGTCGTTTTGCGCATGGGCGGAGGGGCCGTTGACAGACAGAATAACCTGACAAATATCTGTGAGTTTTAACGATTCCGCACCCGACTACATCCCCTCCTTCTTGGGAGAATACGGGCGACATCAAGGTAAGTTGCTTATGTTGTGTATTTTATTGCTATGATGTTGTTAGAATTGTCTACACTATGTCTTTATTCAAAACTACCACTAATATGTTATTGTTCTGTTTCTTGAGTCCTTCCTCTTGTCTGCCAACGCAAACCACTACACACAAACCTTGGCTCTCATGACGCAAAACACAAGACCACTCGCTGCCAAAAATCGCCTTGACTGATGCAAATATTATTTTTTTTATGCGCCATTAGTTTTTGTAAAAACTGTTAACACCACGAATGTCAACAATGTCAAAGTCATAATTAGCCAAAAGGACATGGCTGCCATCGCTAGCGTTAGTGTAGATAACCTTAGAGTCGTCGTGGGGATGGAAAGCAGATTTTTCCTTGCAGTTCTGAATGGTATCAATCCCAGAGGGATCAGTTAGGCGAAAGATGCCAAAGCGCGGCTGGTAGCTGGGCGAACACACAATAGCAATGGCTTCGGGTAGCATAAGCTGATAGGAGCACTGTGTGTGTAGATCGAGCGAGCTCATAAAGCAAGTCTGCGTCGGATGCGTGTGGATCCAACCCAACGTGATCAGATCGCGATCCATCTGCTCAGCAAACAACTCCTCTTCGTGTTCCGTCGTACATGTATCGGACGTCGCCCGTTGCTTGGGTATTATCAGAGTGGTCATGATTAGTGCATCTTGTCCGGGTACCTGCCGTCCACACAGAACCCCGCATGTCTCCAGATTTTTCCTGGTGTTGTTACTTGCAATGTCTATAAATTCTTCGAATATACCTTCGGGCACTTGAATTGGCCGCATGCGTGCGCCGCCCTCTGTCAGCGAGTGCTGGTTGCTGCCGATAAAGCATGGCGGCATAAATTTCTCTGTCGCAGACTCTGCTGCTGCTCCATCATGGTATTCTCGCGGCTTTGGTGGCACTGCTGGCTGCGTAGTCTCATCGTCACCTCTGGGCGGCGGCTGCAGCTCAGGCAGAGGTTGTAGTGGCTGTGGTGGCAATGGCTTCTGCAGAGGCACCGGTGCTGAATGGAAACCTGTTGCGTACGAAGGCGACACTGGCGATGCTGACACTGATACTGGAGATGGTGAGATGCTGTGGTTGGGCGCTCCACTTGGTGAGCCATTGGTGTAGTCTGGCCGCGGTGGAAGAGCTGGCTGCTCTGCCTGTATCTGTAGCTGCGGCTCAGGAATTGTGAACTTTGGATATGCACCCAACAATGACTGTGATGTGTGGTAGTCATGTGGCGGGGCAGTGGCAGGAGGTATGGAAGCTGCCGGAGCTATAGGTGCCAAGGTTGTTCTGCTTGTAGACAAAACCGACGGGTACTCAATCAGAACCTCTTCCTTTGGCGCAACCCGTGTATGAGCACCATTGGCACGGACACTTGCTCGGCTGCTTTTCTTCTTGCCTAGATCAAGACCCTGAAGAGCATTGGCCAGTGAAAACTCGCCAAGACCATCCGCACCCTCACGATTGGCGTGCTTTTCTTTCTGCGCAGCATTCTGAAGAGCGTCAGAGCCATCATGAACACGACCTGACGACACACCGTCAAATGAAGTAGACAGTCTCCGATCGCTCATACCCCACTTTGTCGAATACGTAGACACAGTAGCCTTGGGCCTCGGTAGCGATGTGAGATATTTGACATACTCATCGTACCGTTGCTGTAGAATAGGTTGGAGCCGCTCCAGCGTGGTCAGTGCTTTCTTGGCGCTCTTCGATGCGCGCTCCTTGCTCTTCGCGAATTCAGGATTGTTATAGTCTGGTTGATTTGGAAGGTGCTTGACCACGACGGTTGCATAGCGCAAGTAGAACACGTATGCGTATTGAAGATCCTGCTCCATCAGCCGTTTCTTGGCCTTTGTCAATGTTTCTTCCAGCTCCTTGTAGTACTTTCCTATTGACACATTACGCGACAGCCGAATGTCTGCTGCCCGATAGAGCTCCTCCAGCGAACACACTCGTTCGCCAGGCTTCCATGGTGACTGACTCTTCATTGACGCCGTCTTCTCCATCTGCCTATTATTCGCACTCGACATTATGGCTAATGCCACAGATGCGTGTAGAGATGTCCTGTGAAATTGGCCGCCAAGAGCAAATAAGGAGAGTAATAGTTTTCTTGAAGAAAAAAAACAGTAGAAAATTTGCAAGCTTAAGCAAACACTAACAAAAGAAAAATGTTCCTGGCGGCTCTTCGTTGCATACTCCCTTTTCCCCAACTCACCTTGGCATTGACTGACAGTGCACTTGCAGACAAGGGAGAGCATGGGTATGGTTGATGTTGTTGAGTGCTCACACTTTGTATTCTAATAAACCATTGGCACTGGACAAAGGCATGTTCGGATTACAGAGGGCCACCCACCAACGCCTACTTGGTCAGAGGGCGAGGAATAGTTGCATACACGCTATGCTCAGCCGGCTGAGCAAGTCTCGACTCCTTACGGGACATCTTGGTGAATAGTGCCTTTAGCACCATATGAATAGTGTAGCTGGACTTCCATTTGTCCAAATATTCAATAGCCCGAATGTCAACTTCGCCGGTACTCTGGTTGACTCCTGGCAGGTTGATCCGCGTAATAAACCGCACATTTGGCGGCTGTCTGGGGTAGTTATCATCGCAATGCAGCAACACCTGGTAGAGACGGTTCTCAAATGGTGTGTTCAACGGTCCAAGAATCGATGCTGTCCAATTATACATTAGAATGTCATCCGAATTTGTAAGTCCATAGCTGCAGTACCCATCGCTAGAGCCTTTCTCTCCTTGCTCAAGCTCCTCAAGCAGCCGGAAATTTCTTGGAACTACCGCAAAAAAAGTCTTTTCAGGATACTTGCCAATGTCATTTAGTGAAATTGAAAGAGAAACCAGTGAACTAATTTCGAAATGTCGCAGTTGCTACACATTTAACCCCGAACTATTGCATCTGACACGCTAATACTAGCGTGTAGACCACTGCTTACCTTCTGCCATTGCGCAATGCAACCTGTAAATAACGTGCACAGCAAATCGACCGCTAAGAAAAAGAAACGCAATTGACTGAAAGCAAGTTGAAACGTTTGAAGCGGCAGAGGGAAATAAAAAAAAGTGAAAGGAATGCTGACACTTGAGCCGCAATGAGATCCATTCAGTGAGCCGGTAAGCCAAATCTGCAGCAATGGCTGTCACATCTTTTGCAATGGCAGTCCACTGAGAGAATTGCTAGTGACAGGTGTGGCGCTGACGGCCAAAATATTAAAACTGCACAATAGTTCTATAATGGTAGAAGATGAAGGTACCACCTTCAGCCACCTAATATTGAATACTTGTTCGGTATACACTCAATTCTGATAACCGCCTGCACAAATATTGCGTCTGACATAAAGGACATTAGTTACCAGCCAGTATATTTTCTCCTCTCCTACTTGTTGTAACAGCCTCTATCATTTTTAGCAGCTTTTTTTAAACACTTACAACTAAACATTCACCATATACACAAAAAATCTACAATGTTGGCAGCCAACTTTCACGATTGCTTTGAAGCCGTTGAGGCTCAGGAGCTGGAGTTGGGCACACTGGATCTGGCCACGTTTGGTATCAACGTCGATGGGTTTTACATATACCAGAACATCACCCGGGAACCCGAATTTATGTCTCTAGATCGGATTGCACGTAGCTTTTGTAAGGTGGCTGCGGACTACTACCCAATGATACTTGGTCGTCCAACTGTCAATCATGATGGCAAAGCAATGGTTGTGGTGGATCCAAATAATATCAGTATGCCCGATATTGCAGAAATCTGGGTAAACCGCCCAATCGAGGACTTTATAGAGACATGTAAAACTGATGTCAAGGGCGGTGAAGATATAAAGTTTTTCAACAAGCACAAGCTTTATAAGAACAGTGGAGTGGCTAGAATGCCACAAGCCAAATACAATCAGGACGGCACGGCAGCTGTAGTGCGTATCATCCGTTTCAAAGATAACGACTATGCAGCGCTATACATCTCACTCACTCATGTTCTCTTTGATGGAACTGGCGCAACAGCTTTCTTTAACCATTGGGCCGAGTATTCGCGTAACATTGACGCTGTAGGATATAGACTTGAGAAGCCACCAGTAAATGATCGCAGTGTGGTCCATGAGTACTTTGATAAGGTCACCGCCACTGACCCACCATTTCTAAAACATATGAGGGAATGCAATACAAACCCACCAATGGCTTCTCCAGCAAACATTGCACCTATTCTGATGGCCACGCCAGACATACCCGGATTTGAGCAGCAACATCTGCTGCACATTTCGGCGGCAAAGCTAGAGAAACTTCGTCAAGATGTCGACAAATCACAGACAACCAATCTTGTGCTGGCAGCACTGCTGACCAAATCCATGGCTCAGGTAAACATGAAGGAGTTCAAAGTTGCGCCCAAATGGTCGTATGTAATGTTTCCCTTTGATTGTCGGCATCGCACGGATATTCCCGTGGAGTTCTCAGGCAATTTATCCGTATCGGCAATTGCGCCATTAGATTCACAATTTGTACTGGAAAGCTCATATAAGGACATTGCACTTGCCATCAAGGACCACTGCTCAAGGACAACAAGCGACTATGCAAAATCATCTATCCTTACTATTGAAAACGAACTTCATATTCTTTATCAAGCAAGTGTCAGTTTGTGTAACTCGCAAGACACCTCGTATGTTGGGCTTTCAAATCTTCGATATATGTCGCTGTACACTATTGACTTTGGATATGGTGGACCAGAACTGCTATCATGCGACTATTACATCCAGGACGGGATGATGCGCATATATCCAAATAAGCAGGATGGTGGAATTGATCTTGTAATGAACTATAATGACAAGCTTTTCCAGCATCTTGATGATTCTAGCGA